>BLKR01004025.1:0-122571 GCA_011170035.1 Teleogryllus occipitalis | reverse complement strand
GTCCCGTGCCACGTGGCAGTCCCGTTCCACGTGGCAGTCCCGTTCCACGTGGCAGTCCCGTGCCACGTGGCAGTCCCGTTCCACGTGGCAGTCCCGTTCCACGTGGCAGTCCCGTTCCACGTGGCAGTCCCGTTCCACGTGGCAGTCCCGTTCCACGTGGCAGTCCCGTTCCACGTCGCAGTCCCGTTCCACGTAGCAGTTCCCTTTCCACCGTTCCCTTTCGTTCCGTGTTGCTGCATCTTGTTCTGACTGCCAAAGTCTCGCTCTCCGATATCTTTGCGCATCCTGTCCTATTCATCTTTTTTTCCTTCTTCCCATATTTTCCTTCGCTCGTCCGCACGCCCGCTGTCGTCGCTACCCTTTGTCCCCCGCGCCCCGAGGGAGGGCGTGGCGCACGTGCCTGAAGTCGGGGCGGGCGGCGCCGCGCAGCCCCTTTTGAGCGGCACAAGTGCACTCATTAGCAGCGCGCCGGCGCCAATACGCCGCCGCTGAATATCACCTAATTAGCACTTGTTGATAATTACGCGCGTCAACAGATCGGTAATTGGAGCGCTCGGGCTGAGGGGAGGGGGCGGGGCGGGGAGGAGAGGAGAGGAGCAGCGGCGCGGTGTCCAACGCAGCAGAGCCCCCGGGTGGGGGGGGGCAGGTGGTTGAAGGCCGCTCGGCCTATTTACGATCTCCACCTCCTCAGTAAACACAGTCTGTCAATGCTGTCGTAGCCGCACGTGTGACTACTTAAGTCGAGTGCGTCAGAGGCAAGGTCTTTGGGGATGTAAGACTCACTAAAGACCTAATGCTCGTGTCTGAGCACCTTCTCTTACGTTCTAACTACGAAAACTTAAATATTTCCTTACGTTATAGAGAGGCTTCAGTGCGTTGATATGTACAATAATAGTTTGTTCATCCATCAAACGCTGATTTGTATTGTGCGTGTACTGCCGACTTTACACTCCAGTTAGATGGAACTTCTTTGGGACTTGAGCTGATTGCTTATTTGCGTCGTGCATTCTCAGAAACGTAATAGAGTGAGTAAACAAAGCTTGGCAATTGTTAGTGGGTTGTTGTCGCCATGGAGAGTCTCATTCATTGTTTTGGTGGAAAAAGGAAAAGCAAAGCAAACACCCCTTTTGCTGCACTAACATGGTTTCGCCGTTCTTGTGGCGAACTTATATTTATCGCTTGATATACCAAGAACTGCCTACGTACTATTTCTTTTCTTGTCCCTGTAAAAGACTTATCAAGAGAATTAGACCGTGTCTTCTCCCGATCAGAAGCAGTATTTGACCAAGTTCCTGAGAAATTCTGATTTATGGCTGTAAAACTCTCTCCTGTTCTACTGTAGTATATTCTAAGAAATTACAATTATGTGTCCTACTTACTCATTAAAATTAGAGTGTAATTCTGTTTGATTCTCTTGGAATACTTTGTCGCTTCAATGATCATTTTATATTAAAAATAGCAAATAACATTTCATTTCCATTTTCAAAACTGGAAGGCAAATCGATGCGAGAAAATTTCAAGAATAATGAAACGTTTACTACCAAGAGAAAATTGATTCAATTGACCAAAAAACTTTAATTCAACGCTGATCGTTCTGTAAATTTCTTTTATCAAGAATATTAAAAATATCTTCTTGGAATCGTGTCATTTCACTGTTGCTAGTATTGAGTCCTGCATCTTCCCGAGGTTCACATTAATTCGCTACATTTAATTAGAAATGTGAGAGAAGATGAAGTTCCATGGGTTCAAATCAGTAATAAAATGAACAATTTCTCGTGGTCAAAAAAAAGTAGGTCTAACGCATATTAACATACATAGCCACATTTTCTAATAAATGCAGAACTTTGCTTTGGAGCACGGCGGAGATGTACATCAAGGCGTGCAAGAGGAGTGGAAACACGTTGAGTTGTAATGATCATGAAAGGGACATTAGATGCCTTTAGGTCAGATACACGTGTCGAGTGATCGCCTACGAAAATCACTTATTTTCCGCTGCCCGCGTCAATCCGCGTGAACAAAAATTCGATACATTGCATCGATAACATGGCTTTGCACACAACGTGCGGGTATGGATTGTTGCTCTTCTTTCGCTTTGCATCCAAAGCCGATACTGCAGCACACGCGCGAGTAAAATGTTTTGATGAACTACCGAAAGCAGAATGTGTTAAAAATTTTGATCTAGGACTGTCAGCTAAAGACATTAAAATTATGTCAAGATACCTCAAGGAAACATTTCGCCCACCATAAACGCTTCAATAGAATGCAAATCGAATAGAAATAATTATTAAACATACAAACATAAAATTAAACTATAGAATGTCACAATTTGAAAATATATATTTAATAAAATACAAACACTAAATTAAGAGAACAGTAACAAAGTAAGAGGGAGCATGTACCCTAACCCAGTTATAGTTGTAAGTCATTAAAATCTCTATATAATCAGTGGATTGAACAGATAGAAAGTAAAGCTGTTAAAAAAAGGTGTCGGTTTCACGGGCTCGATCTACCGGCACCGCCCACCCACGCCGCCATGACAGCGAACTCATAAACGTTGGATATTAGCGTCGGTGGTTGCACCGCGTAGAGGCGAAGGGCGTGAGGCTGGAGTAAGGATGTGAAAACCTGGAAGTGAGAGGATGAGATCCAATGAAGCGCAAGGTTTGTGATGTGGGAAATAAACTGCAGATATGTGAAGTTGCGAAGTTGCGGGACAAACACAATGGTTTTCTGATGGGACTATACGGAGTAATCGGAACTAGACCATGACGATTCAGTGATCAAAAGTGCATGATCGCCCGGGGAGAATTTTATTAATTGATCTATCTGTTAGTTTGATTATTTCGACTAGTGTACATCTTGACGCCTCTCCTTGAGAATTATAAATTCATGAATGATCAAATGTTAATCATTTAATAGATGTGCGGTAGTTTTCACTTACCTTCCGGGCCACAATATTCTCTTCAGTATTTTCTCCGTGAATATTTCGTTCCGAGAACTTCACATCGCGCTCAGAGGACTACGTATATTCATTAAAAGAAAGAGTGCAAAAAGTTCTAACAGTTGTATTACAGTTGTAACCAAATCTGAGTATAAAAGAAATAAAAAGAGCACATCGATGCAGGGTTTGATTCTTACCGAACAATGGCGAGTAGGGCAGCCAGGGACGGAGCCAGAAGGGAATTGAGCCGGCGATCGGTTGGAGGGGGCGGGGCGGGGGGGGGCGACAGGGCCCGTCCCACGAAGTGTGCGCTCCCTGCAGTGTGGCACCCCGCCGCCGAAGCCGCTGCCGCCGGCCGGGCAATATCGCCGAGATCGCTTTTTATCTCGCGTAGATAGCGCTGTCGGCGGTGAAATATCGCGCGCTACCCTTGTGTCGCCACCCTTCCGCTCCACCCTCCCCCCTCTCCCCGGCCACCTCCACCTCCACCCGCGTCATCACCTGCGACGCTGTTTGCAATCTCTGTGGCTCCCCGATCAGTCATCCCCCTACCCGTCCGATCGCATCGCCTACTACAGTTCCTTATCTCTCACTCGTCATGTCCACCCTTTTCCTCTCGCTGCCTGAATTCGCTACGCGCAGCTTTTTTTGTAACCAAGCGCTTTCGTCCCTCACCTGTCTCGAACATTAAATACTGTATCCGGCCGCGTCAACTGCTAAGGTCATTATTACCGTAAGTGTAGTACATATTTTATCGCGTACAGTGGCCGTGGTCTTCACCAACTGGATGGCGAGATCAAACTTCGAAATCGGTTAGCGGTGTTTTCTACTTCAAGTGTCTCCCAGTGTGATGGCACCGCCTCACCCGGTGCAATCTCTGAACTTCTCTCTAAGTGTGATAGTGTAGTGCATACAAGTGTAAATGTAAAGTAAGGGGTGAGGACAGGACAAGGAAGGAAGAAGGAAGGAAAGATCGCACGCAAACCGGAGCCCTTTTGCAAGGTACTGCTCCCGCATTCACCTGGTGTTGATCGGAGGAATCGCGGAAAGCTATCGAACAGAGCAGTGGCCGCTAGAATTCTTATTCAGGCAGCATCTGTACTCAACCTAGCTAGTGACGAAAATCCTGTCACAGTCGGGAAACG
This sequence comes from Teleogryllus occipitalis, assembly GCA_011170035.1. Taxonomy (NCBI): domain Eukaryota; kingdom Metazoa; phylum Arthropoda; class Insecta; order Orthoptera; family Gryllidae; genus Teleogryllus; species Teleogryllus occipitalis. The sequence goes on along the minus strand of BLKR01004025.1, from coordinate 118,485 downwards.
AATCCTAGGACATCCGGTCAGCGGCAATGCCGTGACCGAAATTGATGCCCTGAGCTACCTAAGGCGGTCCCAAACTCGTTGTGACGAGTTATTTCCTCTCGCTGCCTGAATTCGCTAAACATGGCTTTTTTTCTAATCATAAGCGCTTTCATTCCTCTCCCGTTTCGATCAGCACAATTGCAAGACTCCGTCCCCCTCAATGTTTGACTTCCCCACCTACCTTCTTGTACTCTTATCCAATTCTTGAACCCTCCCCTCTTCCTTTAATCTCCTCATGGTTCACGTCTGTTCGCGAAGTAACTCTCCGCGAGCACCTGATCCCAGCGATGAGCGGTACGGAAGCCCCCTTCCCGCCCCGCCCCGCGCCCCCCCCCCGCTCCCGGCCCCGCTCCCGGCCCCGCTCCCGGCCCCGCTCCCGGCCCCGCTCCTGGCCCTCTCCCGGCCCCACTCCCGGCCCCCGGCCCCGCTCCTGGCCCTCCTTGGCTCCCGGCCTCGCCTCGGCCCTGCCTACCGCCCCGCTCCCCCTGCCTCCCCGCTCACCGCCCCGCTCACCGCCCTGCTCACTGCCCTGCTTCACTGCCAGCTCCCTGCCACCGCCCTTGCTCACTGCCCTGCCTCCCGGCCCTGCTCCGGCCCCGCCTCCCGGCCCTGCCTACTGCCTCCCCCCTGCCTCTCGTTTACCGCCCTGCCTTCACCGCCCTGCTTCACTGCCCCCGCTTCACGCCCCGCTCACTGCCCCGCTCCCCCGCCCTGCTTCCCGGCCGCGCCTTCGGCCCTGGCTCCCGCCCCGCTCCCGGCCCTCCCGCTTCACCGCCCTGCTCCCTGCTCTCAAGCCACTGCCCTTGCTTCATCACCCTGCTTCACTGCCTCTGCTCTTTCTCATACTGCCCTGCTTCACTGCCCCGCTTCACTGCTCCTTGCCACGCCCCGCTCCCGGCCCCGCTCCCGGCCCCGCTCCCGGCCCCGCTCCCGGCCCCGCTCCCTCGCTCCCGTTCCCCGCTCCGTGCCTGTGATTGATTCGTTGCAGGGAATCTGCGCGAAGGTCGAGCGCGCGCGCTGCCTGCGTTCCTCGCCGACAGCCATTGTGCGCGCCCCGGGCAAGTCGGATAATGCATTCGCGGACACCCGCCGATCCTTCCGTGCAGAGGAGGGAAGGCTTCTTTCAGATCGCGTACTCTATTCAAACTCTCCTAGGGGGATTCACGCGTGACCTTTGGTAGAAAACGTAATAGTTTTTAGAATTCGCATTTCGAAATGCAAAATGCTCATGCGAAATGTTCATGTTACAAATATTTTGAGAAACATATTCCCGGCAGAGGTGGTTCAGGGCATCAACTGATTTCACTGCAGTGCGCCTGACTGGCAGGTCCTAGGTTCGATTCCCTACAGTGTCAGAATTTTCAACACTAACTAGATAGTTAGGTCGAGTTCTGTCGCAGTCTGGAAGAGAAATCTAGCGGCCGGCTGTACTGATCGGTAGTTTTCCCCGGTTTCTCCACTCAATTCCAGGCAAGTGCTGGAGCAGTACCCTGACAAACGGGCAACGGTCCACGAGCGATCTTTCCTTCTTTCTGCTATCCTCACCCCTTTCATATACACACTTACTTGTACAACACTACACTACCACGCATATCGGGAGACAGGTCGGGGGCTTAGAGTTTGTCGCGGTTTGGGCGGGGTTCCATTCGTGGCAGATACCTTGTTGGGGAAAAACCCGCCACCCGACGGTAGGTCGGCACCGGTTCCCACCATCCCGCAGGGGAAAATCACCTCCACATACCAAGCAAAAAATATGCGCGACACTTCAGAGACTAACCACTTTTTGGAGTTTACGCGCCAGGCATCACGCATAAATCAATAAAAAAAGAGGAATATATTCATAAGCTTTCAGAATCTGATTTTATTGTTCTGCAAAAGGATTTCTGACGCGATTTTAACGTGTGAAGCTAAAACAGATATCAATATGTCGACATAAATGTCACTTATTATGCAAGAAAGAGCTACGTTTATATTTTACGTATATATAATTTTGCTGTGTTCTTAAATAATAAGCAACGAGGCAGAATTATTTATTTTACGGTTAAAAAATTTACGATTTACAATCAATAAATAACTTTCATTGGCCCTATATCACCAAAATAATGTAATGCAAATGTTTGTGCTCTTTAATTTTGTTTCGAAATTGTAGCGAGGTGTTTCATCGTTTGAGGAATCAACAATTAATGAGTTACTTGTAAATACATTATTATAATTTTATGTTACAGTAGTCCTCTAGGATTATCTTATTTTTATGTTGTGCTTTTCTTGACAGATGATTCATATACATCATATATGTTACATATTCTCCCTGATCTCGCTTAACCCCAGCAAATTTCGTTCTTTGTGATGGTTTGATACTTCCATTGCAATGACCGTGCCACTCCGCAGTCCTAAAACAGCGCTGGAAACGCAGTAACTCTGGCGGCAATCGCTTAACAGCGCCGAGATACGCGGCGCGCGTGACCGGTCTGTAACACGGGGCGCTTGTTCGGGCCACCGCGAGCCGTGCGGACACGGCCGGGCGCGCCTCGGGGCGGCGGCGGCGGCGGCGGCGGCGGCGGCGGCGGTGGCGCGCGTGCGGAGAGCGCGGAGCGCACGCGGAGCGGCGGTAAGCCCGAGCTGCGAGAGGATTAGCGCGGCAAATGGGTTCGCAGCGGGCGCCGCCGCCGCCGCCGCCGCCGCCGCCGCCTGTCCGCAAACACAGACGCGCGGGCACGCACGCGTGCCGCTCGCCGCTAGCCGTTCACCTGTTCGCGCTTACTCGGTGATGTGACGACGGTGATGGTGGCGGGCGGTGGGAGAGGACGCAGGTCGGGGAGAAGATGGAATGATGTGTACAACGGTACGGATGGAAAGAAAGAGTGGGGTGGGTATTAAAATCGAGGCGGCCCTGTCGCCGCAAGTTTTCTCGGTGACGTGACAACGTCGGCCATGGATGAAGGCGGTAGGTGAGGTTGAAGTGATGGCGCAAGTCGTGGAGATGATGGAATGGAAATATGTCGAGGTGATTGAAGAGACGAACAACGGGAAGGATTGGAGGAAAGATTGGGGAAGGAATGCTGTTCACCTCTTCGCGCTTTCCTAATGATCACAGCCTGCAGGCGGCACGCGTAGTGGGAGATGGCGCAGGTCGACGAGGGGTAGGAACGGCAGGTTGACGAGATGACTAAATTAAGCACAATGGTAAGGTGGATGAAGAGGATTGGAGATGGGATGAGAAAACAATGTCGGCGCAAGTCGTTCTCCTTTTTGCGCTTTCTAGGTGACTTGCGTTGAGAGCACGAAACGGATAACGCAGGCCGAGATGAGGGTGTTGAAGAGAAGATTGAAGTGATGTAAAACGATAGGTTTGGGAAAAAGTTTAGTGGAGAGGTGAGTATTCAAACTGCCTCCCCCCCGCTGTGAGTGCACGTCTATAGAGGGGGCAAGAACGAGCATGGCAGCGAAGTGCGAGACTTAACAGAATGAATGAGATGCCGTTCACAGCGTTGGAAATGTAATGGTAACAGCAGTAGTGAAGATTTTAAAAAACCTAAAGGTAGAACTCAGTGATATTGAATCGCATATCCCGTAATTTTGTCTTTGTCTTCAAAAGTTGATTGAGTCAACACTGAAAAATGTGATCGGTAGAATTTGTTTAATTTACGTTTATTACTACAGCCTAATAATACTCCTTTTTGATTACTTAATAAATCATTGTTTCTTTGGGTCATCTCTTTATTGATATTTATTAACGCATATTTTATTAGTTAGGAAGAAATGTTTATTAGTTAGTTATATACTAGGAAGAAATGCAAGCCCTCAACCGTAGCTCCCGTTAGCTTCGAATACGATACCAACCTACGTGAGGTTTACGATGATTATATTCATCTCAGTGTCTCTCCTACAAATGAAGCTTAAAGGCAGCGGGACGCAATTCGCACTAAAAGCCGCCGAACAGTTCCCGCGGTGCAAATTCCCAGTCGCCCGCATTAGGGAATATGGTAATGGAGCGAAAGTCGCCCTTCCGCCAGCGACGCGCTTTGAGGGCCATCGCGTGCATTTCGCGTGCTGCGCTCCGCCCCGCCCCGCCCCGCGTCATCAGTATCGGCGCTGATCCCCTCTCGCGGAGCGGCAAGGCCCGCCGCCCGCGCCGCACTCCGCTCCGAACGACGGGGAAGGTGGGCGAAATGAGGCGGGCTAATAAATACCATTAGCAACAAAATGCAGGCGAATGAATTCGCTTTCGAACATGCGTTTTTGGTAGGTGTTCGTTGGTTCTCTCATTCGGAAGTTTAAAAAAAATTGAAAATGGCCTATGCAGTGTGACGGTTTGAAATAAAAATATGAATGAACATATGTGTTCGGTCAATAATATCAGTTTTTTCTGTTTTTAATAAAATAAAATGTGTATTTTTTACCAAAATTTTAAATTCTGGAAATATAATCCATTGAATTGAATATTGTGTCGTGAGTTTAAAAACGTTCTGAAAAACCTGAATAAGTATAACCGTGAGTGTTTTTAATTACAATAAAAATAATTTTATGTGATGTGTTTCGGCGTATTGATGATTTTTGGTGAATTGTATATAAGAAAACCAACAATATATTGAATTCCATTCTCACCTCCCATTATTTCAAAGAAATCTTTTGAAAACCTATCCTACAACTTGCATATATTTTGAATTTTAATTTTTCAAAATATGTGGTTGATTCTGAATCGACGACCTGCAGGAGGTTCGAGTTTATATACCCGAATTTCAAATTCGTGGGACTGAATTCAGTTCAGCGGGGCACGTGCTCTCCATCCAGCCACAGTGCGGCGGGGCACCTCCCGCTGTGTGGCGCCGCCCGCGGCAAGGGCCGCGTTTCTCATTTCCCCGAAATTATTTTTCCGCGTTCGCTTTGGAGTCTTGTTACGCGGAGCGGAAAATGCGAACGCGGTGCGCCCGCCCTTTCACATACACACACGCGCGCGCGCACACACTCACACACATGCACACACGCGCACGCACGCACGGGCACCAACACGCGCACGCGTTGCTCGTTTCATACCCTCCACCTGCGTCGCAGCGTAACGCGTTTCGCTCGTTCGCCCGTGCGGGCGGCACGGCGCGGCACGACACGGCACGGCGCGGCGCGGCGCGGCGCGGCGCTAGGCGATGCGCGAAAACCGCGTGCGATGTGCAACGCTCGCCGCACGACAGGGTGTGAGAGCGCAGAACTGCGTTTGCGACGGTCACGTCGTCTAAATCAACTTGATTTTTTTTCTGCAAATTGCTTAATAAAATATATTTTCTACCGGATGCGAATGTTAAAGAACAGCGCTTTTTAGACATTGCATTATCTACTAACGACTAATACACTACTCTGGTAAATAATGGAAAATATTGTATTTTTTGATTTCGAGCTTAAAGTAAGATGTGACATTTTTCTTCTCGTGCTCTTAGAAGTTTGTAAAATTCGCACGTCAAATTCTGATAGCAAGGAAAGGACGTGTTTAGTATAAAACATTGAAAAATATTGGGGACGATATGTTCGGAGGATTTCGTGTATTGCATCGGATTCCTGTTGCTAAAACATTGGTGGACCTGTGGATCGTATGCATGATTTTATCATGAGACAAAAATAATTCTGAAGGACTTGTTATAACTCCGGCATGCTTTATTTGCGAGACCATAGTGTATTTATTACTTCCTTGTGAGGAGTGTCAGTATGTTCTTTTGAAGTAGTATATATGTAAATGGTTATTGTTAACACAGTAACTTTAAAGAAGTATTGTACTGTATTACATTATTATCGTTTTATTCATGAACGTTTCTTGCACATCGTTTCATTAATGAATACTTGAGTGACACAAGATGTCATGTTTTTTTTTCCAAAAAATCTCATTATTTGCAATAATGGTATTAATTGTTCATTAAAGTAAATTAAATTTGAAATCCAATTACATTAGATTGTTTTAATCTTTGGTTCTACTATCCTAAACCTTTCTTCTGATTAACCAGTTTTATTCCGATAAACCGTAAATTGTTGAGCTGCAGAGAATAGCGTGGCAATAAAATCTGTATCTTCTCCTTATCTCGCATGCAGAGTAGCTTTTCCCCCACGTTGGGAGTGGCCGGACTGCGGTGCGCGCAACGAGGCCACAATTCCCTCCCGGAGCGCGCGCGTCGGCGACCGCAGCGGCGCTGCGAGGGAAAGAAGCGGCGACAAATTGCCAGGCGCGCGCCTTCGCAGTCGCTCGCTCCAGTTGCGATCCGCGCCCACCCGCCCCCGCGATTAGCACTCCCAAGGCTGACCCCTTCCCTCGCTCTCTCCCCAGCGTCTCGACTCCCGACGCCACCCATCTCGTCCCCGCTTCCGCCCCACCTGCCGGTTCATGCCGCTGTCGTCCGACTCCCCCGTCTCGGCCCCTTCTCGGCCCCTTCTCGGCCCCTTCTCGGCCCCTTCTCGGCCCCTTCTCGGCCCCTTCTCGGCCCCTTCTCGGCCCCTTCTCGGCCCCTTCGGCCCCTTCTGGGCTCCCTTCTCGCCCCTCTCGGCCCCCCTCGGCCCCCGCCGGCCCAACTCGGCCCCCGCTGGCCCCCGCTCGGCCCCGCTCGGCCCCCCCCGCTCGGCCCCCCGCTCGGCCCCCGCTCGGCCCCCGCTCGACCCCGCTCCCCCGCTCGACCCCCGCTCGGCCCCGCTCGGCCCCCGCTCGGCCCCCGCCGCTCGGCCCCCGCTCGGCCCCCGCTTCGGCCTCCCCCGCTCGGCCCCCGCTCGGCCCCCGCTCGGCTCCCTGCTCGGCCCCCGCTCGGCCCCCGCTCGGCCCCCGCTCGACCCGCTCGGCCCCCCCTCGGCCCCCGCTCGGCCCCCGCTCGGCCCCCGCTCGGCCCCCGCTCGGCCCCCGCTCGGCCCCCGCTCGGCCCCCGCTCGGCCCCCGCTCGGCCCCCGCTCGGCCCCCGCTCGGCCCCCGCTCGGCCCCCGCTCGACTACCGCTCGACTACCGCTCGACTACCGCTCGACCACCGCTCGGCCCCCGTCCACTGCCACACCTAATCCCGCCGCCTCAAGCTGTCTCCCACCCTCATTCTTACTCCATCACCACCGCCTTCATCGCCCGACTTTCTAATCCCGTTTCTATTTCACTTATGCCGCTCGCCTTTGCTGTCCGCCGCCTTTCCGCCTAGGTCTTCCTCCCCTATCCTCCGCTCTCGTCACCCTTTGTTCTCCCCGCCCAGACCTTGTTCTACTACCATTCCACCTGCCCTTCCCTTCGCCGAATATCCCGCCTTAACCCTACCTTTTTACCGCCGTCTACCCTGCCCTCGCCTCCACTCTGCCACAACGCTGCCATCGTCACCCTGCCGTCTCCATGACGACACTCTTACTCTCCACCTGAGCCCCGCCTTCAACCGCCAGACAACGCCCTTGTCTCTCCCCCTCCAGTCCTTGCCAAAGTCGATACCCAGATACCGACTTCACCGACAACTGTTGTTGACTTCACCTCGATTTCAACTGCCCCACGAGTGTCTCCCGTTCCTTCTCGTCCCCAATTGCGCCGCCACTTCCATCCTCGCTCCGCGCAACCTCGCCACGCCCCCCGCTGCCGGCCGGACAGGCGCCTCATTGTGCGGCGCGCAGTTCGTCGACTGGCAATAGCGCCGTGTAATTGCGCCCGTGGCCGACCCGCGGCGCTGCGGTCGTCCTCCGACCGCCCTGTTGTCGCGCTGTAATTTAGCGTCGCCTCCCGGCTGCCCGCCCGCCCGCCGCGCCGTGGCGGGCGGTGTGGCGCGGAAGAAGAGCGGAGGTGGGAGGCGCGCCCTCTGGGATGTGGCGAGCCACCGCCGCGCCCTCCTTTGTTCCCCGCTCCGGTCTTCTGTGCCCCGTTAACCTGGGTCATCGTGCACAACTGTAACTAGTCTCACCACTTCATTCCACCACTGATAGTTGTAGCTTTTATTCACTACCCTACTCTGGTTTATTCGTTTTCTTTAGGGTATCACGTTATCATACTTCTCATGATGTTTGCCATCTCTGACCTTGTTCATAATTCTCGTGTATAGTATTGTCTCGTGTGCAGTTCTTCACGTGTATTGTCCTGTTTATTTATTGGCTTAGGGGGCTCAAGGCATCCGTTCATGTCATTGCGGTGCCTCTGACGGGTAGCTTCTAGGGATCGAGTCCCGACGGTACGACACTGACTACATAGCTAGGGCGTGTTCAGCTGCTGAATTCTAGCGGCCGGCTGCTTTGATCGGTAGTTTCCTGCGGTTTTTCCAATAAACACCAGGTGAATGCCGGAGCAGTACCCTAACAAACTGGTTAAGGAGAGCGCGCGATCTTCCCTTCCTCTTCCTTGTCCTATCCTCACCACTTTCTTACACACACACACACACACACACACACACACACACACACACACACACACCTACTACACACCACGCATTTCGTCAGTCTAGTCGGGAGCTCACAGATTGTCGCACTTGTGTGTTCCAATAGTGGGAGATAAGTGATGGGGAAATCCCCGGAAGCCGACGAGGAGATCGGCGCGGATCTTGCCATCCAGCGAGGGAAGATCACTGCCACCTCCCATGATAAAAGCGTGCACTACACTTACGGTAATAATGCCCTTAGATGTCGACGCGTCCGGAATCACCAATCAATCTATAATTTTTATGAAGTCTGTCCCGTTTTCCCACTACCATTGGCTGATCAATTTTCAATTTTCCCCTCGCCAGTATCCCTGGCCAGTATCCCTGGCGAGGCGGGAATTCATTCATAGATACGGGTTACATAATCTCCAGCATTTGTTGCTTTTGGAGCAGCAGGGAGGGCAATATCTTAAATATACTAGAACTAAAACTAACCTAAAACTATAAACAGAGCCTCTTTGGGCCAACGAAGTTTTAATTAAAATAATTGTAATAGAAAAGTATTGAAAAGTTCTTTAAACTGTTCTTTCTGCTTCTTGTTTTATCTCATTCACACTCTTTCATACTTAATTTATGTATACAAACACATTCACTCACGCATTCATATCACTTGGCACTACACTACACTACTGGTTGATCGTTGCCTTCATTTTCGTTTCGGCGTTTGCCGTTTCCGCCACCCAGCTGCCAGCGCCGCCGCCTTCCGCGCGGGCAGGCGCGCGCGCAACGAAACGCGAATGGTCTGCGCCGTCTTCCGCCCTAGTTACTGCTGCGCCCGTACCTGAAGAAACTACCGCCGGGAAGTTTACAGCGCGTCGTATTTCAAGACATGTCCGAAACTCCGGCCAACCGACGTAAAGCGCGCCGCGTTTGCCTCGGCCCAAAGCGGCTGGCGCGGCGCGGGGGCGGAAGCAGACGAACCTTTAGACGCCCGAATAAACAGGCTGGCGCTCGCTGGCGCGCGCGCGCGTGGCGAAAGCAGAGAGCGCGCGCGCACGCCCGCGCGCACTGATTAGCCCCCGCGGCCAGCGAACAGAGGTGCGCCGCCCGCCCAGATAATTGCCCATTTGCGGAATCGCCGCAACGGCCGCTGGGGGCCACACGTGGCGGCGCCTTGTCGAGCGGAATAACGAGAGCGCCCGCCCGCCCGCCCATCGTCCGTCGCCCGCCCGCCCATCGTCCGTTCGCCCGCCCATCGTCCGTCCATCCGTCCGCCCGCCCGTCCGCCCATCATCCGCCCGTCCGCCCATCCGCCCATGCCCCGCCCGTCGTCGTCCGTCCGATCCGTCCGTCCGTCCGTCCGTCCGTCCGTCCGTCCGTCCGTCCGTCCGTCCGTCCGTCCGTCCGTCCGTCCGTCCGTCCGTCCGTCCGTCCGTCCGTCCGTCCGCCCGCCCCGCCCGCCGCCGCCCGCCCGCGCCGCCCGCCCGCCCGCCCGCCCGCCCCGCCCGCCGCCCCCCCGCCCCCCCGCCCCCATCCGTCGTCCGTCCGTCGTCCGTCGCGTCCGTCCGTCCGTCCGTCCGTCCGTCCGTCCGTCCGTCCGTCCGTCCGTCCGTCCGTCCGTCCGTCCGTCCGTCCGTCCGTCCGTCCGCCCATCGTCCGTCTGCTCGCCCACCGTCTGTTCGTCCGTCCGATGTAAGTTACATTGGACTCCTGAAATCTCTGGATTACAGCAATTTCTTTATTCGTAATTCTGAAATTATAATTAGGACCGTTATACTTAAATAATATGAAAGAGCGATAAAGTACTTGATGTAATTTCAAATATTTATTAAAAGTGTGAGTATTTTTGGAAAATTAAATTCTTCTGAAATACCGTAGGACGGCCAGAAGACGATGTTTTCTGAACAATGAGGCCCTCCAAAACGCTGCGGACCCGGTCTTCACGAATGAAGTGCGCAATGCTAGGTGGGGTTCATCCAATACAGAATTTGTGATGGGCTTAGTGCATGTGCGACGAGTTTTTCCTGTTCCACCGTCTACCTCATTTTTATTCTTATAACTCTCTATCATCTGGCGTCGACCATTATCGCCAAAATGTATTTGCAATATCATTCACCTAAATATATACATGTGAATTATTATATATGGACCAAAAGGATTCGAAATACGACTAACATTGGCATACAATTTTAAAATGGTGAAAATAATGTGTTAATAAAATGTTTAAGATACGTACGTAAATAGAACGGTCAAAAAACTAACTTTAATATTTGTTGTAGAACAAGATATAATCATGTACAAAATATATTGAACATTGTGTTTCTGAAAGTGAGTTTTTAATCCCTTTCGGATGATGGGCTATTTGCACAGTGGATTTCTCAGCACTATTTCAAATGATCAAATGTGGGACTCCCCTTTTCATCTCCTAATATTGCTTTCTACTGGCTAAAATTCAATTCAGAAGTACTAATATAACTTGCGACTAATAAGAGACCATCTTTGAACCATGGAATATATTGTGGAATTAAATAATATTTATTTTTAAACTCGATTTACCGTCTTAAATTGCACAAAAAGTTTAAATTTATTTTCCAAGGAACTGGCAAAGTTGACTCAGGGCATCAACTGATTCACTCCAGTGCTTTGAGGGAGGTCCTAGGGTTCTAGTCTCAAACAGAGTTTCGACACTAACTAGATAGCAAGGTCGAATTCAGCCTCTGCCTGAAGGATAATTCTGGCAGCTGGCTGCTCTGATCAGTAGTGTTCCGTGGTTTGTTCAATCAATACTAGATGAATGCGGGAGCAGTACCCTGACAAACGTCATGTGCCGCGCGCGATCTTTCCTTCCTCTTCTTTAGCCTATCGTCACCCCTTACTTGCTCTCACGCTTACCACACTTGTTCGAAGACCTCAGTTGTCGGAAGAGTTTGTCAGGGCTGGTGCGGTTCCCCCTTGGTGGGAGATAACCTGGTTGAAGGAAATACCCTGAAACCGACTTAGGTCGGCGCTGGATCTCGTCAGCCAGGGGAGAGAATCTCCGCCACCTCCCGCGATAAAAACACTAACGGGGCTATTGACCTTAGCAGTAGGCACGGCCGGAATAACTAATCAATCGTTATCTTCCAAGAAAAAAATTATTGATCGTAATATGGAACTTATAGCATGTAAATGTTGAAGAATGTAAAGATAAAGTTTTCCGCACGAGTCAAACTAAGTTCTGTCCCTGAAAGTGTGGGCAAACACGGATATTCAGATAAGTATTCTGAACAGTTATATCAGCGGGCGGGCGGTCTAATTGCTAGGGTACACGAATCAATAAACGAAGTTGGTTTGATCAAGGACCCTCCTCGGTTGATCTCTTTCAGGAGTGTTGGTAAAATGACCCCTAACCTCAACGACCACCCCTTTTGTGAATTATCCTCAAATTGCCCCAGCCGTGACATTGCTCCACAAATTGTTGTTGCAACAAACGCTTTGATAGACGCGAGGAAGATGATACAGCTGGATACTGGAGAGGCTCTAGACTCCAGGACTAATTACTACTTAAGCTCTTAGGCTAAGTACTCTCACCCTATGGCGTACATACTATGTAAGACATCCTCTATTATAGTATAGAAAAATTAATCAAATTTTCCTGTATTTTTTAAAGTTTCTATTCATATTTTTGGGTTGACAAGAATATAAAATGCAGACATCTCAAATGGAATTTAGTAAATCTTTGCCGTAAACTGATCAAGAATATTCTCGCTTAAATGAGGCCATTTTCTTTTTACGTAGCTCTTATTTTCAAACTTTAAGATATATTCTTTTCCGTCGTTTCTTCCCTTCACATCTGTTATATCTTTTGTACATTGTGCCACTTCTTAAATTTCATTCTTGTCGAAGTATTGATTGGTTTTCTTTAATTTTCGGCTTTTTGATTCGCAGCAGTAAAGAATCTTTTGAAACACATAAGATTATACAATATACTTTAATCGTACTTTATAGTACTTCAAGATACGTGATTAATAACAATTAAAATTGTGCACTCTTTAAAGAAGAGATTACCTCTTTAATTAGAACAGGAGCAATAAAAAATACCCATTATGAAGACGTATTGTATAGCCCTATACCATTTGTTTAAATTTATTCAATATTTCCGTCGCCCTGTCCTCTGAGTGACGTGATGATTTGTAAATCGCCGCGGATTTCGCCGGTGAATATTGAGTTGACCCTCGTCGAGAGCTTTCGGCGCCCCGAGAGCGCAATCGATCATTCGCTCGTCTGGGAGCGAAATCCACCTGGAGCGCGTCATAATTACGCGAGGCCAGGGCTCGTGAATGAGCAATGAGCCAACTTCGCCCTGAAACCTAAAGAGGAGCTCATTATTCAGGCGCCGCGCAAATGTTATTCTCATCTCCTCGGCTCTCCCGGGCCGGCGCTAAACCACACCACAGCGCGGCGCCGCGGCCGCTCGCAGGCAGACGCGGACGCCGGGCGCCGCGCGGGGCGCGGTTTGACGCGGCCTCGTTGCCACCGCCGATGCCACCACAACCGGCCACGCCGCCTCATCCACTCCGTGCCTCCGTCCCAGCGCCCCTTCCGCCGCCGCCACCACCAACTCCGTCCCCCCCCCCACGCACACTTCCAAGACCCAAACACTGCCCTCATCACCGCCCACAACACATCCCCAACACCGCCTCCCAGCATCGCCCTCCCAACCACTGCCATCACCACCGTCCCCACCACCACCCACATCACCACAGTCCTCGTCACCCCAACCTCCGACACCCCCCGCAATCGCCCCCCCTCGCAACCACCACCACCACCCGCCTCCACCATCGCCTCCACCTGCACCACCACCACCAGCACCACCACTCATCAACACCTACCACCACCACCCCACCATCACCACCGTCCTTGCCACCCCAACCCCCACCACTGCGCCTCCGAATCGCTCCCCCTCCCGCAACCACCACCACCACCACCACCACCACCACCGCCTCCACCACCACTACCACCGGCACCACCACCGTCACTACTTCCACTGCCACTGCCGTTGCCTCCGACGTGCCGCAACCATCGCCTTCGCCTCCCCGTCCCAAAGCCACAGCTCGCTCGCCCACGCTGCCCCTGACGCCCTCGTCGTGTTGTAATCATCCACCCACCCACGCCATCCCCGCATTACGGTGCCTCGACGCCCACACTGTCCTCACAATCACCCTTCCTGCGCTCACGTACGGCACTCCGTGGCTTGCAACACGAACATTTTAAGTTGCAACTTTTATGGAATTAGTATTGTGTGTTAAATCTTTCTATTGAAAATGCAATTAAAGGTCCCAGGAAATTCATCTCCACAGTGAAATTGAGTTTTCAGAAAAACATGTGACATGTCAATAATGTGATATAACATTAAAGATGAATATGAATTACCACAAGATATTGACTGGAACAATTGGCTATTGCAATGTATCTATAAGTAATCTATATCAATTTACTGTATTCTTCATTTGTTGTTAAAATTTAATACCACTCGCAGAGACATATGATTATTTGATCCCAAGCACTCAAAGAGAATTTTTTGACAATTTTTTTAAATTAATGTGTAGTAATTAGTATTTTTTGTAATTTAATAACAGAAATAACGTTTCCTTCCTTGATATACGTAAACAAGATTCATGAAAATTAATATATTTCCTTGAAATTATATAATAAAGTAGACGCAATTTCAATACATTGTACTAATTGTAAACTTTATTATGAAGTTGAAAAGGGTATCAAAATGAAATAATACCTTGTGAAGAGCGCATAATGAGTAGTCCCGAAAGAATGAAATTCAATGTATTTGTGCGAAAGGCATGGAAGATGTGAAATAGTGAGAAAACGAAGATTCATACAATAAAAAGTAGATCTTTCGCCAAAAATTATTCAAACTCTAAATAAAATTGTTTAAATAACTCTTAGATTTCGGTTATGTCGTGTAAAAAAAATAATTAAAATATCGCGTGTAAAAACACATTTTATTCCGTTAGAGTGAATTTTAAAAATTCCCTTACATTTTGCCTTTCCTTTTAGACATTTGAATATCACTTTCTATGTTGTCACCCATTTGAATGTCACTTTCTATGTAATTATGAATCATACAATAATATTGTCATATTCTCTAAAGATACATTTCCATTACCCCATTATCATGATAATCAGTCCACATAGCATGAGAATATGAATAGGTAAAAAAGAATTATTAATTTGGTATATATTTGAATGATGGTACTTGTTCAAAAAGCTTTGCGAGGAAAAATTGTCAACATTTTAATGGTGAGTATATGTACCAATGAATACAAATATGCGGGATCGGAAGTTTTTACGTGTTTTTGCACGACTCGTGCACAGTGCCGAATTGTAATGGGCGTAAAACGAGATGTTTCGGCGTAGTTATTGTTTCATGTTGTAATAACGCAATCTATATGCGCACGCCATCAGGGTATAGCTTCCATTCTGTATGAGCCTAAAATTCGTAACACAAAAGCTTATGCCAATGATATCTCAATCTAATCAAATTTATTTTCAAAGATCATTTCCTTAGAATTACAAAATTTGCTGTCAGAAGCTGGAATAAATGACAATGAAATTGTGAATGTGATGATTTTACGAACATTCAATTGTTATATACTGCAGGTTAATATTAAATCTAGTATACTAGTGCTAATACACAAAATTGAATTCAGTGTAATACAACTTGGTGAAATGTTTTCGTCTTCATATTATCTTAACTTTATTTGAATAATACAACGTAAATATTGAGAAAAATTTCTGATTCTCTACGTAAAGATAAAAAAATATATAGGAAAGTATCACTAAAGAAATGTATCGGCAAAAATTAACACGTTTTCAATATACTATAATCTTTTGCTTTTATGAAAGTTTATCCGAGTCAGGATTTGTTACTTTAAATACCGGTGAAACGCTTTTTTCAGTAACTCAAAATCAAATTAAATTTCAAATGTTGAAAAGTGTATTCCAACAATTAGTATTTTTCTATATTTTAAACAAAATATCTTATTTTATCAGTCAGTTCGTGAATACCCCTACCTATAAAAAGTATTTTCCTTCTTTTTAGAATCAATCAGATTCGCTACAGAAACCCATTGAAATAACTGCTCGTTCCTCTGACACATCAGTTGTATACTATCGGCCGACCACTTCAACGTTGCCCCTCTTTACTGTTGACTCTTCCTTTGTCTTCATTCCTTTGCTGCCCGCCCTGCTCATCTCTTCTTCGCCAAACTCTTCCCCGCTGCACTCTCACCACCCAGCGGAGAAAGATCACTGCCACCTACCGCGATAAAATGGCTCCGGCTTAGACCCTCCCCACACATTCACACAAATGTTCCCCCTCCCCCTTCTTCGCCCCCCTGAGAGTCGCCGCCGGCTGGCGCGCTGTTGACGCGCGCGCGTGCGGGCTGGCGCGTGTTGAAGGAGGACGCGGGATCTGAAGCCGGGCACGAGCTACCGAAGCCGCCACGGGGATGAGGAGGCCTCCACCGCGAGCACGTACGCGCGGAAACTCGCAGCTCACCAAATAAATATTTCTGCAGAGCGCCCTCGCCGGGCTTGCTCGGTATCGGCGCAGCGAGAACTCTCCGCTCAGATCCGCACAACCCCGCTCCCCACCGCCTCCCTCGCTCTGCAGCCCGTTGTACTCGGAAGGGGTTTACTCCTCACTCTTCCTTTGTCTTCATTCCTTTGCTGCCCGCACTGCTCATCGCATCTTCGTCGAACCCTTCCCCGCTGCTGGCCTCGGCTCTCCGCCCACTCTCACCACCCAGCGGAGAAAGATCACTGCCGCCTCCCGCGATAAAATATCCACTTAAGGTATTAATGACCTTAGCAGTTGGCGCACCCGGAAATACTAATTAATCAGTCAACCAGACACTCCACTCATACTACCCACACCAACACACTACCCACACTACTCAATCAGGCACACCCCTGAACCCTTCCCACACACCGATACTGCCTAGCAAGTTCATCATTATCACCGCTACCGCCGCCCGCGCCATCGCGTCTCGCCCATTTCCCAGGAGTCTCCTTTGTCACATCCTTCCCGTTCTGCACTCCTTCGCCGCCCCCTTTGCATCCATCCTCGCCCATCGCTCCCATCGCCTCCATCGCGGCGAAGTTCGACTCCCGCGCTCTCCCGGGTCCCCGCTGCGGCGCTCGGATCGGCGCTTCGCCCGCTGCCAAGTTCCGTCTGAGTATAATCAAATGCTTCAAGTTTGTAATCAGCCCTCCAAGCCAACCAACCACAAGCGCGAAACAAAAGCTGTATTAATTCAAACTCCCCAATTAGTTTCCTAAATGAAAAGTCATCAAAAGTCCCGACCCGCGACCGCCCTCGCTCGAGGCCGGCCCAGCCACCCGTGCCGCCCCCGCCCGGGCGTCGTGCTACTCCTATTGGTTTAAATGGTCTGTTCTTTCCCTGGCCGGGCTGTTGGATGTTGTGAAGGCAAGAGGCGCTCCTTGACACATGTTGTTTATTAGTCGTGGGCGAATGCGAAGAGGAAGGGGATTTTAATGGTATAATCTGTAGGGTGGAATAAATCACTGTCGGGCACCGGTGTGTGTGTGGGGAGAGAGAGAGGAGAGAGAGTGAGAGAGTGTGAGTGAGTGAGATACCGCAACGGCAACCTGACGAAGGACGATGGACACTCGTTGCTATGGACGCAGATGAGATGACTGAAGGAATTATCGGGCAGCTCAGCACTAGGAGGTGATGAGCAGGAATTCAAAATAGACATCAAGGACGGAGCGTAGACATCAAGGACGGAACAATGAGGTAATGGGTGGCCCGGAGTTTGTGAGGTAATGGGCAATGGGGCACAAGGAGAAGTTACTGTGAGTACAGATCTACTTGCTGCAGCCAGTTGTTGTGCACAGAGAGCACGCAGTTGTGTATACAGAGATATCTTTAAAAACGGATAATACACTGTAAATTAAATAAACATTTTTTAAAGCAATAATTTATGGCTTCTGTATTCAGAAAACAGCCAGAATCGTGCTAGGATGATTTATGGACCACTAAGCATGATGTATGTTACGTAGTTGGATGGATGTACTGCAACTTCTTTCTTTGATTCGTATCTATTCGATCGTTTCGAACCAACTGAGAGGGGTAGACAGATTGGAGCTGGTGAGGCACCCGGGAAAAACATGGAGGTCACCGACCATTCGTGAAGCTCTGAAGTTTGGAAGGAGTGGGCGACAGTGAGAGGATGACAGTGGAACGGTCGAGAGGGGGGACGGTCGAGAGGGGGGACGGTCGAGAGGGGGGACGGTCGAGAGGGGGGACGGGCGAAAGGGGGGGACAGGCAAGAGGGGGCGGGCGAGAGGGGGGACGGGCGAGAGGGGAGCGGGCGAAAGGGAGGACGTACGAGAGGGGAGCGGTCGAGACGGGAGCGGCCGGGAGGGGAGCGAGCGAGAGGGGGAGCGGGCGACGAGTACACGGACGCCAGGAAGAAGTCCGGAGGCGGGCAGGGAGGCAAAGTCGAGAGGACCGCAGTTGTGGGCAGCGTCTGCGGGTGAGAGGCGCTCGCGGCAGCGCATGATAACGCCCACTCGTTCGATTTGCCGCGCGCTTCGTACCCTGTAACCGCCGCCGCCGCTGCTCGTAACGCGCCGTGGCAGAGCGGGCCGCGGTGGCCCTATCGGCGATGCTGCGGGCGCTGCGGCGCCGTTGTTTGCGAGGCGCCTCGATAAGGCGCACCCACACACACACACACCTCGCGTTGGCGCTAATTTTTACGACTCCCTCGCTCTTGGCTGCCGCTGCTATCGGAGACCATTTATCCATTAGGAATTGCGGTGATTGCACTCCGGAGTTTGGCATTGCATGTTCGCTTCATAGTTTCCGTTCTCCAAGGCCTCGTAAATGACGGTTATTACCTTAGTCATGAAGTTTTCAGACCACGTCTGTCAAGTTCTTTTATCCTGTGTTAACATTTCTCCACATCGTCTTAGGTGAAATTTAGAGAAACATATCTTGAATTTAACGTTTCAGAGTACGTAATAAAGTATTCCTATTGTTCCTTGAAAGTACGTAGTTCTCGTGTCAAAATAGACGATCACTGTATTAATTTTCTAATTTTCGAATCATGAGTGTATGGTAACTATGATAATACCTACGTGTTATATTTGTGACTAAATTCAATGTGGACGTTTACTAAACGGGATCTCGTCGTAGAGAAGTAAATAATTATTAAAGTATGAATTTTTTTGTCAATGAATTATCTGTAGGAGGGTTTTTTGTCGTGTCTAAAGATTTTGTTTAATGCGTTTATTAAAACAATTGCCGTTCTTAGTCTTTTTAGTGAGAAACTATCGATGCAATCCGTTCAAAATGACTGATGGCCGGAAGGATGGGAGATGGCACGCCTTCATGCACTGCTGGCTGACGACTACTGAATTTGACGAAGTCTCCGCCAAGTTCCTTCGTTAAGAGGCTTATTCTTAGAGTCTGGGGCGCTTTAAACTAGACACCGAGGAAAGTTGCTTCGGAAAAATAACGAACTTACGGGTGCTGTAGAAGCTTCGCTACTGCTTCTTACTCACTTGGACAAGACAGCAACGTTCACTTTTATTTTTTCATAATTAGACGTGATTTGCAATTCTCGAGATGCGCTATTCAGAGCAGCTTATGGAAGCTCACGATGTTGGAAATGAAAGGTAATTGTGAAAAATCTCCAGTAAATCTTCTCTCCATTATAATTGTGACATCAAATCCCTACTAATTATAATACTATTCAGGGTTCGTAATGTATAATTGAAATAATCATTTTTTTATTGGTTTGAATTGCTAGAGGAATATCTTTGCTAAATATTTGGAATTTTCCATTTTATTGTTACCAATGTATTTGAATTATTTTTTATGAGTATTATGAGAAGGGGTAATTTTATATCTACAGGACTCTGCAATATGATAGTCTGCATTGAAGTAGATTGTTGATTTCTTCCTGCTGCCTGTTTCCCAAATAACAATAGCATTCTCCTTGATTTTTTACAAAGCGCAGGCATCATGTGATCATCACATGTGATCACTCAATCACATCACATCTCTCACATCACATCACTCAATGCAAATCAGTTAGACATAAAGAACTTCCTAATTGTTTGCATAATAGATTATTAATATTAAAATAACTAAAGGATCAGAAGTAGGTAATGTATAACGGTTTCTTTATTCCCGAACGTTTCACTTATCAGTCAAGAAGTGTGCCTTGTCTCAAATTACGAAAATGAAACAAATAATGTTTATCATTTTATTAATTGTGCTTTATAATGCATTAGGAAAGTCCTTTTTCCTTGGACGGAGTGTAGCGATCCCTTTGAGCTCAAGAAACACTGTCGAGTTGAGATGCGCGGCGCATTGCGTCGGGGCAGGCGCAGGCGCAGGAAAGTGGCTTCCCACTTGGCTCGCGATGACCGTGCGAGCCAACGCGCCCCGCCACAGTCTTTTCTTCAACTCGGCTCCCCATTGGTCTCGCCTCTGCAGCTCGTTCCCTTCCTCTTCCAAATTCGCCCTCGTCCTTTTCCTGCCCTTTTCCCTCGCTTCCAGGTCAAGTTTCATACTCACATTTTCACTATAACTCGCATTCATTCAAATTCTTCTGAGATTCTTTTTTCCGTCTATCTCCATAAGACACATGTGGCATGATGACCAATTCTAAGCTCGATATTTGACTTTTCTCTCGTATATATTTTGCTCCTCACTTCTCTCGATTTTCTCTCACATCGACTGCTCAGTTCCAAGACACGGTATCTTTTCGACGAGTTACCTTTCATGTCTACTTCTGACATCCTACAGACCCCTTCTCTCTGCATGATTGTCGTAACGCATCAAACTCGCAAGTTCAAAAGTTCACTCTTATTTTCTCCAACACTAGCTATACTAATTTGTCTTCTCAATGTCTTGAGGACTATTCATTTTGCCATAGCCTTTCTGTCCCTCTCCCCTCCCATCCGGTTCTCATTCAAGGAGTGCTCGCCCCGTGTGAGATCCGGGGGTTGAGGTGGAGGAAGAAGTGGGAGGAGCGATGCAGGTACTCGGGAGAGGCCGATCCGGTCCGGCCCCGCGCGACGCAACCTGCGAAATCGCCCACGCAGCAGCAGCAGCAGCAGCAGCCTCGCACAGACCACGCGTCCCCGCTGCGAAGGCCGAGGAAGGGGAGAGGAGTTTCGTCCGCGGCTCCGCCAATCCGATTACCGCGAACAAAATAACGACACGCCCGAGACGGGCCCGGGTGTAGCGATGCGCGCAGCGGACGGAATGGGACGACGCGGCGCGGGATGGCTTGGGCCGGACGGGCCAAGACTGCCCTGCACGGTCGGAATGGCTTGTCGCTGCGGCTCCTATACTCGGAGCAAGTTTGGCGGGTCTTGTTATCGCCTGTTGAAAGAAGTGCAAATACTAAAAATTCAAGCGCTGGCGAGCTACTCCCTTTTCCAAGATGCATGAAGTTATTTTAAAATATTGTAATACATCAAGTCGAAATAATACACACATAATAATAATAATAATAATAATAATAATAATAATAATAATAATAATAATAATAATAATAATAGCAACCGCTGGCAGTTGAATTGAAAGACCTGCATGGATTGCGCGCAGTGGGAGTGCTTCCAGTAGTGGTGTCAGAGAATGAATTGGTCGCCAAGGAATGGCACGTGATCGCGAAGAAATTAAAATTGACTGAACTGCAAATATAGTTCGTAAATTCTTAAGTCTGATTTGACGGATATAAAAAACCAAATATATTCTTGTTCCCCTTTACGTGCAAACCATTGTTGCCTTGGGTTATTTTGACAACCTCGGCATCAGTATATATACACAGAAAATAGGAAATAATAATAATAATAATAATAATAACAATAATAATAATAATAATAATAATGATAATGATAAACATTTATTTTGCTTTTTGCGCGCATTGGTAACATGAAATATGTATATGTCCTTTTTTATATGTGGTGGGCGTGATTAGTAAGACTAATGTATTTGAGAAGAATATTTGTAATGTATTTTTTCATTTTAATAGATTATTCTATTATTATTTATTATTATTATTATTATTATTATTATTGTTATTATTATTATTCTATTGTGTATCTAAAAATATTAAAACTCAATATACCTTTTCAATTGTGTGTGTGCGTGCGTTCTCTTCATTACAAAATATCGTTTTCAAGATAAATTATACCACAATTTTTGTAACCGTTTCACTTGTGTTAATTATTTTTATTTATTTATTGGACCGTCGAGATAGGAAAGAAGTTATTTGAAGCAGTTCTTCAGTACCGTTTAAAATGAAGTCCTGGTATCATGGACATCATGCAAAACAGCACAGCTTGTTGCACGAGCATACTGATTCTGCTACAGAAACGCGAGCGTGTTATTGTAAACTGGGATGTCATGAGCGACGTGTGTGCAAGCAAGCCGCTATATTAATTACATTTTAACGTACTGTCCGATTTGTTTAATTACCTCGAATCTTTTTTTCCTCTGTTGATTGCTTTTTGATATCGAACAACCACTCTCACTCTCTCTTTCGGACCTACGTTTAATTAGCATTTCATTTATTATTATGTGACTGTCCTAATCAGTGGCTGAAGTCCTGGCCTGTTTTCCAAATCCTGGCTTGGCACAAAAGTTGCAGCTTTTATTTTTCTCTCAGTTGTAAATTATTCCTAATTTTACTCGTGAAAAAGACATCGTAATATAAAATAAAACGTGCTGCATCTTGCTTGCTTTATTTATTGCTGTAAAATATGATTATTGCAAAAGATCTGGGTTCGGATTTGATGTGACCACATACTGTGCCGCAACAATTAGAAATCATTTTATTTTCAACGCACACCGCCATTGTTTAAGTTCCATTGTTAGTATTGTGTAAACCTTCCTCCGTATAGCTAGCAAAATCAAATGTTCTTGAAGGTTTGTAATTATAATTGGTATCAGAATGGTGACAAAATCAAATTTTAATAACGAAACCACTTAGATTTACAAGACATTGAAGACGACAAAAATTGTATTTTGTTACTACAAATCGTGCTTCTTACACTCTTGATACTTTAAGTGAATATAATACATAAACTTTGCCTGGTCTCGGATGAAGTGTTGTTTCGCACACAGAAATGTAGGTCTCCCGCTGACCGATAGCAGCGTGTGATTGGCTGGCTGATGTCTGGCTGTGGCAGAGCGGTCGCTTGCCACGTAGGTCCACTGCCTCTGGATCACTCGTTGCTGCTTCACCAGTGGTGTTTCAGTCGGGGTTATTCAGATTATAGTTTCACTTAATCTTACTGTATAATAATGGATTTTATTTCTCTTTATAATATAAACAAGAATGCACTACATACTCATGCTTTACGTACGCTGCCCTCAGTGGCAGATTGTCAGTTTCAAAAACCCAGTTCGTGACTTACAACTTTCGTTGAATCTTCGAATATTCTCTATTACGTTTATTATAATGTTACAAGAGAATTGAAACCCATAGAAATAAAATAAAAAAGGACGAGAGTGATCGCTAGAAATTGCGTTTCTCACCAAACGTGTTTTCTTTTTGTCTCATTTCGGGTTGGTTTCCGCCGATGTCATCTTCAGTTCTTTTCGATTTAGGGATGAAAATTGAGGCTTCATATACGAAGCATAATCACCTCATGTAAGAAGAAGCCATGTGGAACAATAGATGCCTTACTGACAGAGAAAGTAATTTCTGTGAAGGGATGTCGAATAATAGAGTCCTAGCCGAGCGGCCTATTTAAAGTCAAGATATCTTAGTATGTTTGTATTAAATGAAATGATTTTCAACAGGTTTCCTCAAATAATGATTGCAGTAAAGAATGGATATACAAGGTTCGTTTAAATTAAATTCCTGTAATGTAACTAAACTTGACAAGAACTGGAAAAGAGGAGTTTATGAAATTTTCTTCGTTCGTTGGGTGTTCCTAAGTACTCTGATTTATTATAAAAAAGATGTTATATTCTAATAAACTATTTACTGCGAAATTATTTTACCGATACTTCGAATAAATGAAGGAATTTCACTTCAAAGATGATGTTACGTCGTCACCTCAGCCTTCGACGCGGCGTCACCCGAACAGCCCAGATCAGGGTTCGGAAGAGGCCATCTCCGCAACTTCCTCCGTGGCCGGCGGGCCGACAGACGCACGGTGGTGCAATCGGAACGCAGGGCCCTCGTCAAAAGAGGAGGAGGTTGATCTCATGTCTGCGCTTCTCGCTTGTTCTCTCAGGACGATGCATGTTCGCTTATACGAGCGAAATGCACCTCGACTATTGAGGGACTAGGGAGAAACTCGGGTACTTCCCAGCGGCGAAGTCTCCGATACACCGCGTATACCGTCAATTTACCTAGTAATTCGAAGCGTATAAGAAATATTTCGTAAGTTTGATAATCCTCTAAAAAGTTATTGATTTTGAAAGCATTAAAACTGATGACAAAAAAAATATTTTTGCTACCGAGTGCCAGACAGTCTTCTGTATCCGTAAGCGATATGAAGTGCGATAGAGTGAGAATTTTCAAACAGTTCTTAATGTAGTCCAGGGAATTCGCTAGCGCAGACGAAGGAACCGCATGTCAACCGCGATAACCTAGGGCTCATCGTGTTTCAAGGGAATGGAGAAGGGGGATGCGCGTATGGACGGTCGGTAGACACCGCAAAATATTGCGGTGAAGAGTCCTTGTCTGGTTGTGCGTAAGCTACGCTACTCTCAAGTTTTTGTGAAAATGGAGTATTTAATGATCCAGAAGTTTGTGGTTTATGTAATTGTCTTATAGAAGAATTATTAAGGACGCAAGTTCATAATATTGGGATTTCAGAAAATCTCAAAATAAAAGACAACGATAGAGGCAGCTTCCATAAAATGTGGTATACTTAAAATAATGTTCAGGATTAGCCACTGATACTTCCCATACCGAGATGAAATTCGCAGGTTAAAAGATGCAGTCTATGGCTTACTCGTAGTAGATTCATTTTAATGTCTTCTTCTTAAACTTTCCTTGTTAGTTATCTGTGCACTCATAAATGTCAAGTAACGTTTAAAGAATATTTACATACCTTTGCAGAAACTTTGATTGTGTAGAGATAGAGGCAAATTTATATAGTCGATGGGTTCATTTAAAAAGATTCCACGTCTTAGAATATTGTTCTCAAAATCCAATTACTTTTACTACTAACTTGTACAGTTTTGAAGGTTGTGATATATTTTGTAGCCAGGCGCTGCTTATCGGACTATATTTTGTAGATGCGCCCTCGACACGAGAAAAATGTTAAAAATGACTACAGGTCACAACTGATTTTCATGTGTTTGTTTTTTACAGCCTACTTAGCGAGTAATTCAAAATGATATTTCCTGTCGTTAAAGATTAACAGGTTTTTTCATGGAATAAGCTATCATTATACCTCGTAAACAATTGTTACACGCAATATCAGCGAAACAAACGCAGTTATATGAATATGCGTAATACAATAACACACATACGGAAGCAGCGAAACCTAAATACATTTTCCAAATCGTTTAATTATACATACGATGCATTACAACAATTCGATTTGATCAACTCGACGCTCATTTTAGTCTCATCTGGCCCATGAGAAACAATTTGAATATTGAAACTCAGATCTCGTTGCGCCAAAGCCAAATGCATTCACGTTGTTTTTTTCATATTCAGGGGCTTTATTCCTTATCTGTGAATTATTTTTTTATGAAACGCAACTTTGCTTTTAATACTTTAGATCCCTGTTCCCCTTCATTTTGATCTCACTTCTCCCTAACTTCAATTTCATGTTATGATTTCGAAATTAATGCACGACAGAGAACATTCAAATAACTTTCTTTCCCTGTTATTAATTTTGTTTCAATTCTGTTGCTTAAAATCAACAATTTTTTTGTTAAGACAATGACTTTATTAATTATCTATTAACATTGAGAGTATTTTGTGCTTAATATTTTGTTGTGAATCCTGTTATGTATATCTTAATCTATTTTACGTAAGCTTCTAAGAGATAATTTCACATCCAATAATAACACAAATTTATTTCTAAGAATGTAAATGGACGTTCTTTATCTAAATTATTGAATATCTCATTTAAATAAATACGTTTTTAGTGGTAGAGGGAGACGTCAGGGCATTTTGATCAGTTGTATAGTTTTTATTCAAAGTTTGTTAACAAGTACTCAAATAATTTTAGTATCACATAATTTGTTAAAGATCTTTAAATTAAATATATTTTATCGTAATATTGTTCTCCAGGCTTTCTTAAACTCCGATATGTTATTCTTTATTCTAGGCGACTTTTGACAGAATAAATCTCCCGCAATTCAATGGGAATAACTGCCAGCAATGCTGCACATGAGCTGCGATCTTTAGCGCATTGAATGAATATTTGAGACGTTTAAAAGTTGGTAACACTTCAATCCTTACGCCTCACCATGCTTCTGTCCTTGTTTGCTTTTCTTTAGAAACTTCACAAATCGAACAAAATGTGCATTAAGTCGGCATGTCATACAATACTTCTCCCCAAATGCACTCTGGATTTTTGATCATTTATAGCTATTGACGTTATTAGGTCGGTGAACAAAAAATAACTAAGAGAGTGTTATTTGTTTTATTTAGTGTTTGTCGTTCAATCATTTTCGTAATAGCATTTTCTTTTAAAACAAAAAATCATTCGAATAAGAAGATCATTTCTTGGATTAGGTTCCCAGTCATTTTTTTAAACTGATCTTAACGGGCGTCGGAATGTTAAATTTTGAACGCACGCCAGCCATTAAGAGTATTTTTCCGTTTCTCGTTTTTTGGGGTTTAAGTAGACAATCACAATAATGTTTCCAAAAATCTATCAATAATTTATTATTTTATCAGACATTTCGCCCTGATGGAGGTCGCATCTCGACGGCCTACTCATTGGCGTGTATGCCTGTGACGCGGCGCTTCCGGGACAGCCAAGTCGATTCCGCCTCCGGCCGCGGAAGCCTATGCTTTTATCAAGTAATGAATAAATGTACCTTGAACTAGCATCGACGTGGCCGCGCGTGGTTCGGAGCGCTTCTTGACCGCGGGGGCGCGGATGCCTGCGTGGGCGCGGGGTCGCCACAGCGCGGTTTGCCCGCGTGCCGGGCCGCGTAACGCGCGCGGGAATGCGTGCGCGACGCGCAGGGGGCGGCGTCGGGGATGCGCCAGCGATAGCGCATAGCGGCGGCGTTCGGCGTCGCGCGTTCCTCGCCGGCCGAGGAATGCGGCGCCGGATTGGCTCTCATTACCCACCACGCCCGCCCCTCCCACCACGCCCGCCCGTCACACCTCGCGCCGCCCCCGCGCCGCCCCGCTCCGTTCCACACCGCGCTGTGCCACCTTGCCCAGCCCCGCTCCCTCCACCCCGTTCCACACCGCGCTGTGCCGCTCCGCCCCGCCCACCGCGGCCGCCCACTTCGGCCGCTCCGGTCCCTTCCCCGCCCACCGCGCGTCGCTCCGCCCCGCCCCGCCCCGCCCCGCCCCGGCCCGCCACGCGCCGCCCCGCTGCACTCCGCTCCGCCCCGCGCTTAATGGATGCGGCCGCGGGGGCGGCGTGGGATGAAGCAGAGCGCATCGCGTGGTAATGGTCGGCGCGGCCGAAACCCGCCTCGCCCACACCGCTGGAGCCGCGTGCATGGGGGCGCGGCCCTTCCACAGCCGACGGCGGACCGCTCTTCCGCAGATGGTGTAGTAGAGAATGGTAACGCCGGCGGAATGTCGACGTCTTGCGAGATCTCGGAATCTGCGCTGCGTTTGGTTCGTAACGCTGCTGAAGACTGGTTGTAAACCCTATCTTCTTTACACTAACTACTCTTAAAGCTCTTTCCATATCTATAATGAGATGGGTTATTTCCATTTGTGATACTCCTGTTATCACAACTATGTTGTAGACTTTTCTTCTTGTCCAACAAATTTCTTACCATTCAGTTCGTAATAGTTCTTGAATAGCACAATATTTATAGGGAGGACCAGTCTTTAATAATTTTGTGAGCAAGTAAGTAATTATATCTCTTCTTGTTAAAGTCAAACGTTTGGTTTACAATGCTGCGTTTACTACAATATATGCCAGTAGCCATTATCATCTAAGATGTTATTTCCTCCACTAAGGGGCGTAGAGCGTAGGTAGGTACATTTGTTAATTAGTAAAGTACCCTCGGCCCTTTAATGGCGTGTACGTGAGGCTATTCCGATCCCCCGCCTCTCCACCGGCGCCAAGTGATGGAGGCCCCACTTCCTTCGGCGGAATGCGCCGGGGGGGGGGGATTAGAGAATGGCAACACCGCGAAGAATTCCTCAGCCTCCTGAGTTTCTTCGCGGCGATTGTTTAAGACCCTCTCCGCTCGGAAGGGGGAATGTGGGTTAGTGGAACACGAGGTGAACAAAAGACTGTTTTCGCACGGTAACTTCATACAGTTCATTAAAAGCGATCTCATATTTTCAGAAGTGAGATGCATATACATTGTGTTTTTTTCTATTTCTGGATGTAGTTTTTAAAAGTTTGTATGCCTTACGAATTCCTTCCATTTACTTTCACTTGTATTATTTTTTTCTTAAATTCTTCTAGAGTAACTTCGTGCTTTAAGCATGTCACCGTTCTCTTATATTTATCGTTTAGTTTCCTTTATCAACTAGTAAAATCTTCATTTTCATAAACATTCAATGAAACATTATGCATCTCAGTCAATGAGTCATTTGTGCATCTCAGTCAAACGTCAACAAAATAGTGCTTTAATCTGCGATTTGTCCTTCAAATGATTCTTAAATGACTCGCCATCCAGTACACGTTACCCGTGCAGTGTCCTTAGGCAAAGGGCGGGTATACGGGGCCGAGGGCGCACTTGGGGTAGGCCGTAACGCCCGACCCGTCCGGGGCGAAACTTCGCCCTGAGTCAGCCGGCCCGGGTGGCTCCGGGTGCTTAAAAGGGCGCCCTCATCGTCAGCGTGTCAAATTAGCTGGCGGGCTTACTGCGGCCGGCGGCGCAGTATGTAGTCATCCGGCGCGGCGGCGGGCGGCGGCGGGCGGCGGCGTGCAGGTAGCGCAGGTGCTTGAGCGCGCGCGCCTCTAACGAAAACGAGGCGGCGGCGACGCAAATTGCGTTAGGCGGCGTCGCTTTGGGACTCCGTTAACTGCCAATCATATTTTGAGTCAATGGATGCGAACGAGCCCCCCTCCCGCCCGCCGGGCGCTTTAAAGTAGTCACGTGCCGACCGTATGTTATGCAACGCGGGCGGCGGACTGCGGGGAGTCGGAAGGTTTGGTTGGCGGAATAGGCAGGCGGTGGGTGGTGCGGATAGGCGGGCAGTCGGGCGGGCTGGGTGGGGTGTGGGAGTCGGTGGGGCTGGATGGAGTGTCACGAGACACGCGTGGACTGGGTGGGTTGGGTGGGAGTGCGGGGAGTCGGGTGGGTTGGGTGGGAGCGCGGGGAGACGCCTGAACTGGGTGGGAGTGTCGGGTGGGATGGGTAGGAGTGTCGGAGAGTTGAGTGAGCTTGGCGGGAATGCGGGGAAACGGACAAGCTGGGTGGGAGTATGGGGAGTCGAGCGGGCTGGGTGAGCCTGCGGAGAGACGCATGGGCTGGGTGGGAGCATGGAGGTGTCGGTTGAGCTGAGAGGAGGTGTGGGGAGCCGGGTGGTCTGGAATGGAGTGCGGAAGTCCAGGAGGTTGGGTGGAGGGTGCTGGGTGTCGGGTGGGCTGTGTGGAAGTGCGGGGAGTCGGGTGGACCGGGTGAGACTGGGGAGGCGCATTATCTGGGTGGGAGTGTCAGTGGGCGAATGGGCTGAGAGGGAGTGTGGAGGTGTCGGTTGGGCTGGGAGGGAGTGCGGGGAGGCGGGTGGGTTAGGTGGGACGGTGGCTCTGCATGGGACCGCGTTGGCGTTCGGGCGCTGTAATGGAGGTGGAGGGCGCGTCCAAAGGGATGAAGGCGCCTCGTTGTCCACGGCCAATACGACCGCCCCGGGCGGGGGCTAATGGAAGGCAGCTGTGCGCGAGGATGGGCTGCAGGCTGGAGAGAATAGGAGAGGCCGCCAACGCCTGGGTGTCGGGCGCGAAGCCGGAGAGCTAATAGTTAAAGTGGCGCTACGAATGTATTCCGTGCAGAATAGACAATGTACTTGATACTTTTTTAAAAAGAAAACCTGTGTCCATCGCCTCACAATATCATATATGTATTGCACGGGAAACTTATTTCATTAGCTATAATACTTTATTTATAGACAATTCAGAACATATCATGTTTAACGTTTATTTAACTTTGTTTCTTGCCTTGAATGAAAAAGTACTTGAATACCCTTGAACAACAAAATCAAAAGTTAAGATATTTTTTAAAATGTTGTAACTTGTTTCTATTAAAGCACAATTTTAATATGTTCTTGCTCAACAAAGAAGAAATTAATATTAATTTTAAGATGCTCTGTATTAATCTAAAATAGAGAAAAATTAATGGAGCTTTTATTTACACTCTCGACTCATTTGGACAGGAATAAAGAAATATAAATTTAATTAATTTATAAAACACCAATCCAATATTGGGGTAGAAGAGAGACTAGAAAAAGATGGAGAAGGATTCTTGTAAAACAACCAAAGATTCTTGTAAATAGTGTTTTTTAAGGAAGGGTTTTATTTCGGTTTGTTTAAATGAGTAATGTCATGAACTGAGAGAGTGAGGCAAGAGTTATCATATTTAAATAAATAAATAACACAATTTCAGAGTTGCCGTGTGTCTTTGTATGTGAATGGGGTATTTTAATTGGCAGTTGTAAAATTCTCTCCAGTATAATAATTTCCCGGCGACTACTCATATGAGCTAGGTTTTTTTCCTGGCCCACATAACGTGAACAGCCCTAAATTAAATGCAGTAAGTACGAGTATAAATAGAGCTACCCAACACAGTGAACTGATAGCCGGGCATTTCAAGACGCAAAATATTTGTTTACCTAAAAGAGTTTTCAGGAGACAAATAAATATAAGGAGGGGATGACGGGTAGTATAAATATATTTTGAAAGAAGTTTATAAATGAAGATGAAGAAAAGTCAAAATGTTGTTGCGCTTTATATATGCTTCAAAAGACCTTCAATTTCAACATTATTGTTAATGAGAAAAGCCTAACTGATCTAAAAAAATCCACGAATTGATTCGTAATATTAGTCAGGCAGAAATACCGATGGTGAAGGAAGAAATCCGGTGAAAGTTCGAAGTCTCCCTCCAACCTACCCACCCATTCTGGCCCGTTGAATACCCTTTACGAAGAGGCGAGGGTGTGGGGGGACGTGAAGTTTCGGCTGCGGACACGGTTCGCTGCTCAGTAGGTGATTGGCGGACACGGAAAGCGTCTTCGCGCGTCCACCGCCGCCGCCCCCGCCGCCGCCCCCGCCGCCGCCGCCCCCGCCCCCGCCGTTGATGACGGCGCTGCCACCGCGCTCTCTGACGAGCGGGAGCGGGATGACGGGGCGCGGAGGGGGCCCGTCCCAAGGGAACAGCGCGCGCCCTTCATCAATTTTCTTCGCCCGAACTCAACGCGGCGACGCTAACCGGTTAATAGCTTCATGACGCAGCTGGCAAGTTGCGCCGGGCGGGCGTTTACGGCCCGGGCGCCAGGTAGGGAGGCGGGCTCAAGAAAGGGGAGGACTGTAAAGTCGGTGCGCGGATCGCCTTGCGGGATGGACCTCGCAGGTACCTAGGGTGCATGGCGGAAGATTGGCCAAGTTTTTATTTCTCCTCCCTGGGCGGTGGCGGCTTCCTCGCTGCCCACACCTTCGTCCCGAGGTCCTTAGGCGCTCCCCGTGACGGACCGCGGGGGCTGTAAAAAGGCGCCTTGAAAGCCTTTGGGTATTAACATCCAGAATGCTCTGCGCCTATGTCGGCAGCTGCAAATGCACTGGAATATCACGAGGCGTAATTTATATGAAAACTTACGCTTACAACTCATAAAATAGTACTTTTTATTTTTCTTCCCACACTATTAGTTACACCCTATGTAATATTTTACGAGGCTATTCTTTTTTTTTCTTTGTGCGTATATTCCATCTCAGCGAGCTCATTTCTGGTTTCTTTTGTGCGAGGCTGAACTCTGTGGAGTTGGGAATTCACTTCTGTGGACGCTCCTCACCTCCGCGTCGGAGTGAAGTTCTCGTAGAAGGACAAGAAATATCACTTCGCTTACCGCGTTGCTGCGAGCTGTATCCTATCCGAGAGCGGCGAGCGATTTCGTGGCATCGATACCCGAGAGATGGACCACCGCTGGTTGTAGGGTCGCCCAACGAGCTGCGATATATCGTTGCCGATTCCGGGAAACGCGATATCCCTCCGCACGGTCCCATCTCTCGGTGCCTGCGGCGATCGCGGCAGAAAGTAGTTCCGGACGCGGAATTGGTTTCGGACCTGTGCGTCGCCTCGACGCCCTCCCCCTCCCCCTTCCTTTGCCCGCGCGTTCTTGTTTTCCATGAATCCGTAAATTTAACTGTGGTAGCGAATTTTCGGAAATCTGCATTCACGCTCATTGTTTTAAGGTTTGGTGAAAGTGAGGTTGTTTAGTGTTCAATATTCCTCCTGTGTAAGATATACGGCGTGTAAATGCCTCAAAAAATTCACGAGATGTGATTATAAATAAATTTCCGGCTTTTGAAATGTATTCATATTTTTCCGATTACCCAACAAATTCACAATAACAATAATACAATTTTTAACACTTCAACTTTTAATCAATTAATTTGTCCATTCTATTCTATTATAACTTACAACTTCATGTCAATATTCTTTAGATTTACCAGGCAATGTCGCGACTCGACCAAATACTCGACGCAATGTCGGGAATCTATTGCACGTTGCACCTTAGTATGTTAGTTTATTCTTCTTACACTTTCTCCTGCGTAGTCGTCAATTTACATCTGCACATTCATTTCATGTGTGTAGCTTTAGTCAAAAAGTACCTTCTGTACCTCTTGTTCATAAACTTGGTTCGTACTGCAGTAAACCCTCAAGAAGACGCCTGAAGTCAATAAAAATCCATTCATCCACGCGTTTCAGTTATTGATCGCAACAAACTTATCGTTTATTTGCAACTTTCCTTCGTTCTATCTCTATTTCCATGAATGCGTTTCCCATGCCGTTACCCCACCTTCGTTTTGGCACTTACTTTGAACGCCGCAAATTTTTACTATCGCCTTTTCGCCTCCCTGGTACTTCCTCTTCGCGCATTGAAGACGCGCCGCGCTCCCTGCGCCCCGCCCGCCCGCCCGCCCGCCCGCCCGCCGCGGAAGGTGCAGCCCATCCCCCGACAGTTCGAAAGGGCCCGCGGCTGTTCCCTACCCCCCCCCGCCACACTCACCCCCGCGGGCCGCAATTACGAAAAACGAGCCGATAAATTCTAATGAAATTGTGCTGCGGAACCCGTTTAATCTCGCGCCCAAATGAAACGCGCGCGGCGCGGCGGCGGCGGCGGCGCCGGCGGCGGCGGCGGCGGCGGCCGCTCCACGTATGAAAGTTGCGCTTCGCTTTGGCCGTAATGCGATCATTTTGCGCTGGGCGAGGGCGGGCGGGCGGGCGGAGACCCGAGAGCAGAGAGCGCCTCGCCGCCACTTTGTAGCGTTTCGCTGCCGCCGCCCCGCCCCGCCCCCTTCTCAGCCTCCGCGGCCGTCCCTCACGCGCCCCGCCTCGCAAACCGTCTGCATCGCGTTCGCTCGCCCCGCTTCCGCCACTGTTCCCTATCCACGATCCCTTGTGCTCTACTGCTCTACTCTATTACGTTACAGTATTGAGTAAAACAGTCTTACGGGTTTTAGTAGTATGTAATATATGAAGATAATACGAGAAAAGTCTCAAGGTGAGGATAGTGAAAGTGAATTTTACACATACACAATAAAATGGGTAGAAATATTGTCCGCGGTGAAGAGAGCGTAATGAAATATAGGGCAGTGTACTACTTATTGCGTATTTCAAATGAACAGACACACTATGAGAATCTCCTTAACGAGAGAAGAGAATCATAAAACAGATGTGATGTGGGAAGAGTCCTAGAGTCGCAGAAATTCTTTGAAGAGTTTGAATTATTCGCTGAAGGCAACTGTAAGGCGACCTGCGTGCGACTTGTCACTTTCTGCCAGCGAGTTCCTTCACTCGGCGCGATGCTTTGTTTCACCCCTCCATCCGTCATTCATGGTCTTCCCCATCCGTCCTCCTCGGGAGCTTAGAGCTTGTCCCGGCTGGGGCGGTGCCCCGCTGGTGGGAGAGTCCTGGTTAGGCGGAAACCCCACTAGCCGACGGTAGATCGGCGCCGGATCTCGCCATCCAGCGGGGGAAGATCACTGCCATCTACCAAGAAAAAAACGTGCACTACACTTACGGGACAAATGACCGAAGCAGTTGACGCGCCCAGAAACACGAAAAATCAATCAATCCACCGTCCTCCAGTTGCTCGGCGCCGCGCCGCCTCTCGCCCACATCTCAGGGCCGCCTCGCGAGCTGCTGCCAGAGCGCGCCCGTGGGCGCCGCCTTTGTCGCTAATTGCAACTATCTTGATGCAAATAAGGAGGTAGCGAGAGGGCGCGGGCACGAGACTTCGCTCAGCGCGCGGGAGCTGATTGATGCATCGTGCCACTCGGCGGGCGAGTGGGCGGGCGATTGCTGCTGCCTCCGCGCATCTGGAGGAGGGAGGGAGTGGGAGCGCAAGGGCCTGAGTGAGGAGGTGACTCCAGCGCCTGTTGCAAATGGCGCCGCTGTTTGCGAGGTCAATGAATGCGGCTCCTAGCTCTTGGGTTTTCCAGGATTTTGATGCTTGCACGTCTGCGATGATGTGTTCTCGCGCTCGTGACGGCGTTGCTAGTGTGAAACAAGACGTTTTTGTCATAAATTCGGCATCCCTGGTACCCTTCCTATTGAGAGAGTCGAACTCCATTTTTATCTATTATTTACGAACATTGAAGCCCCATATGGTGTACAAATACAATTTAATAAATAAAGAGTTTGTGTTTGCAATCAATATTAATACGTATCATGAATAAAACTATATAAACACTTAGCGGATGCTCCAACAGTTCTCAACATTCATGCCCGCGTAGCTCTTTTGAATATTAGAACTAGTGAAGTTAAAACAGCACGTACTTTCTCGCTCGTAGTTTGATGCAAAATTACGCGAAAAATACTCAAATTTTTGAAAAATTGTACATGACTTCGTTTCAGAATCTGTCTTTAAGGACAAGATTTCAGGGAACATATTTGAGGAAAAATATATCTATCTTCATAATTGTACGAAGACGCCGAAAAAATTTGAACTTTTGTCGTTTACGAAAAATTAGCGAACATCAGACTGCACCATTTTTTTCAAAATTTGGGAAATGTCACAGGGGCTCATGTAAAGTACCCCTCTCCGAAATTCAAATTTCGGTTTCAAATTGAAGGGGCCAAGGTATCAACCTGATCGTTTGGG
Source organism: Teleogryllus occipitalis (assembly GCA_011170035.1). Lineage (NCBI taxonomy): Eukaryota > Metazoa > Arthropoda > Insecta > Orthoptera > Gryllidae > Teleogryllus > Teleogryllus occipitalis. The sequence goes on along the minus strand of BLKR01004025.1, from coordinate 83,618 downwards.
GAATAACAGTTTTGGAGATGATCGGCTAAACGGTTTAGCCGCTAGCATTGTTCAGACGGACAGATGTTTTGCCATCAATCGATTTTTCGGTAAAAAAAATACCAACAAAACAAGGATTCTGGCTACACCACATGTTAGAGGATTTTTTTCTAAATTTGGCAACTGGATTTATCCACTTTTTCGTCACCAAAGCCCTGTAATTAGAGTTTTTCTGTCGAAAATTCGCCGTTTTTTGTGCGGCATTACATAAATTTCTCTACTCCGTAGAGAGAAAGTAAAAATGCAAAGGATTTTTGGTACAGTGTTTCTGCATAAAATAGTCGCATAGTAGTGCGAACTCCTCCAGAAACTAATTTCAAATGAATAATTGTTTCTTGAATTCTCCAATAATATTTAAATTTCAAGATGTGCAGAATAAAAAAATAGTAAGTTTTATTAGTATGTTTTATTTGTCCATGGTGTAAATATTACTCGGTTACTCTGCTTGAGACAATTCAGCATCCAATATGAATTGATGCTTTAGAAATTGGTTCGCATTATTGAATGTGCTTTTTTATCTTTTGCGTGGTAAATATATCATTGGCCATCCATTTCAACCATGTGAGATGAAAACATACTCGAACTTATAAATTAGTGTTTTTTAAGTTAAGTAAAGTTATTTTTTCAGAAATGAATTTCTTAGGCTGTCGTATAATTTCTATAGTATATTTCTAGTATCTTTCTTATGTAATCCTGAAATTCTATTTGACAAACGCTTCATGGCACTTGATAAGAAAGCAGACACCGAAGGCATAATAATGGTGTAGTCTTTGATATTCGCTCATAAATGTGTGTATTTTGTTTCTTAACTAACGCAGTGCTACAGCGAACAATATTATTTCAGTTTCTATGGACAGAACAATATTCTGTGTGACATCTTTAACATTCTGCTGTTATAAATTGTCTCCTAAGTAACGTGTTTCATATGACCCATTATTTCACTCCCACATTTTTAATTTCATTGCATTTCTGTGCTTTGTTTGGTTTGTGGCATTGCAGATACAGTTTACCGCTGTTTTGTATCTCTATTGTAGCTGAACATACAATGTCGCTGTTTTATTTTATGCTGTTTCGTAGGTCTAGTGTGTGCTTTCCAATCATTACTGAGAGCGTTTCCCGAGAGCTGCTTCAATATTTCAATGTTTAATTTTTTATTTTGATCTGGGCGTGGGCTGTCACTCAAACTCATCCGACGTTTCGCTTTTTGCCAGTTTTGTGTGTGAAACAAAGAATGATAATTAATTAGCAAGATAATGAAAACTCACATTACGCTATAAAGTAGAATTTCAGATGGAATCGCTGGAATACGAGAGTACAAGATATAGCAAAATCTCATCAAACAGAAAGGTTTAAAAAGAAACACTAATTATGAAACACGTACGTGTATATTCTCATATGTATATAATCTACTAACAATTATTGCGTAGCTATCTAAGCACGCACAACCCGTCTTCACGTTCGCCATTCCAGTGTGATATTGCAATTCATTCATACGATTAATAATGGCAAAATGTACTAAAAATTAATATAAATTCAGAAAATTATATCTTCGTTTATATGGAATTTTCTTTCACTTATCACGTGTTTAAATATTTATTGTTTTAATAATTTGCTACTGTATATGAATGCATATTTCTTATCTTTTTTTCTTTTGTTTCAGGTAAGTAACCCGAGCCTAAAGCCTCTGAAAGTGAATAGTCGATTTAGAAGATGAGATCTTCCAGGCGGAAGCGGCTTTTTCGTGGTCGTCTCTCCGAACAGTGAGATTGAAATTAAGTTCCAGAATTTATGGATTTAGAAATAAAGCTTATTGCCTTCGAAAACAGTAGTTGATACGAAAAGGATAAATTAATTTTCTTAATTAAAAATCTCATTGAATGTACAACACACTTTAGTTAGGTTCTGCATTTTTCTACCCCTGAAAAACATCAGGAACAAATCAAATGATTAACGTACTTTTTTATAGTACTAAATAATTTGTTGTTTAATAGTAAACTTACAATAAGCAGATTGTTTATAAAGTTAAAGTTGTAATAAAATATAACTCTGAATTCAGCATTACACTTACAAATAAATGGATATTCGCCACCAGTGATGCCAGTAGCAATTACTAATATTAACATAGACTTATAAGCATAAGAAATTGGTAAGCATCCGTTGAATATTCAGTGATATTATTTTAAAGCGCTTTGTATCAGTTTACTGTACTCTCAATTAAACTCAAAGATACACACTTTTGGTGAATTGCATGTTAACTTATTATATGTACCATGGACTATACAGGGGGTACTATATAAGGGATAAACAATATAGAATGCAATTTAGTTCCATAAATCTACTTTTATTGTGTAGATTAAAATTCATCTGTATCTGTTCGTCTCCTTAAAACAAATTTCTTTCTGTGCATTATCGACCTTTTCTTCAGTAATGAATAACGCCAGACTTGTGGTTCGGTGGCGAAAACGTCGCTGGGTTTCGTTTCCCCATAGCAGCACTGGACCCATTTCTTCTTCTAAAGCACAGCTCCACAGGGCCACCAGCGCAAGGAAAGAAGAAAATGAGCGCGGGCGAAGGCAAACGCGGAATCCGCAAATCGCGCTCCCGGCGCCGCTTAATCCCATTCTTAGCGAAGAAGGGAGGAGGGCGGGGGATTTCAGAGCCTCATCGGTCCCCAACAGGTTCCTCCTGTTCCCGATACCACGGTCAGCAACGTCGCCGCCCCCTCCGCCATCTCCTCTACGCCCGCGTCCCCACTGCTTTCCATTCCCGCCTCTGCCATCACCCCCATCAACACTATAGTCGCTGCCACCACCATTCTCCTCTGCCATTCCCGCCCCCGCCGCCATTCCTGCCCCCGCCGTCATTCCCACCCCGCGACCTTTCCCGCCCCCGTCGTCATTCCCGCCCCACAGCCTTTCCCGCTCAAGCCGCCATCCCTGCCCTCACAGCCTTTCCCGCCCCCGCCGCCATTCCCACCCCCTGGCCTTTCCCGCCCCCGCCGCCATTCCCACCCCCTGGCCTTTCCCGCCCCCGCAGTCTTTCCCGCCCCCGCATCATTTCCCGCCCCCACAGCCTTTCCCGCTCCCACAGCCTTTCCCGCCCCCACAGCCTTTCCCGCCGCCACCCGCCCACGCGCCTTTCCCGCCCACGCCGCCTTTCCGCCCACGCCGCCATTCCCGCCCACGCCGCCATTCCCACCCACTGGCCTTTCAGCCCACGCCACCTTTCCCGCCACGCCGCCTTCCCGCCCACGCCGCCTTTCCCGCCCCCACAGCCTTTCCCGCCCCCACAGCCTTTCCCGCCCACGCCGCCTTTCCCGCCCACGCCGCCTCTCCCGCCCACGCCGCCTTTCCCGCCCACGCCAGCATTCCCGCCCTCCGCTGCCATTCATGCCCATCGCCGCCATTCCCGTCCCCGCCGCCATTCCCACCCTCACCGCCATTCCCGCCCCCATAGCCATGCCCGTCCCCACCGGCATCTCTCGTACCGCCACCCTCGCCATCGCCAACCTCGCATTCTCCTCTGCGCCTTGCTTCTCTCGGTGAGGTTGCCGTCTCCCTCCCACCCCTTTGACCTCGCAGCCCCTTCAAGCACCCACCCGGCCACCGCGCCGGCGAGACACGCTAATCCCGCGCGAGTTACCTCAAATTGCGCAACTTGAACGCGCTCCCGATCCCTTTCTTCGGCGCGATGTAAAATTTTAGAGGCCCTTAAACAGTGGCCTTATCGAGGAGCCCTCCCTCCCGGGCGCGTTTAGCGCGGCTCTCGGACGCGGCAAGAGCCCCCCCCCCCCCGTCTCGATGCTTTCCTAATTCTCGCGTGCGCTAAGAGACGAGACGCGCCCATCGACGGTGTTTCTCGGCGCCCGGAGTTGGCTCTTGGGAAATGCGCTGCGCGGGGCGGAATGGCTGGTGTTTCTGCGGGATCTGAATTCTCTCGGGTGCATTGTTCGGTTGCGTTTTCTCGTATGTGGGATGAACCAAAATTCGTTTATTTTTCTGTGGTTTTTTAGATGTTGAGATGTTGCAAATATAATGTGGTTGAAAATACAAATATAATGACTTGAAAGTAATGTGATGTTTTTACACAAATTAAGCAAAATGAACTGATCATTACAGAAAATATGACGAGTGAAGATGGGAAATTTGAAAAGTTGTTGTACAGAAAGAACGTTTATAATTTTGTAGTAGTTTTTTTAATGTAGTAATTTGTTTCGCTGTGACGATTCAAGCGAATCTTCTAGCATTATATTTAGGAATTGTTTCTTCATCTTTCGTAACGTTGATTATAATTATTACTCGTCTTACGTGAAGATGCAAAGAGCACATCTCCTGGTGTTTCTTTGGCAGTCTATTTTGTGTCTAGAGCGCTGTCCTTTGGCCATCGCAAGGTTTAGTGCTCGACGAGAGCCGAGCCGGCGAAGGACCCCTGCGCCTGCACGTGGGGTGGGGTGGGGAGGGTGGGGAGGGGAGGGGGCGTCTAATTGAATCGCGGTCGCGTCAAAGGCAGCGCCTAATAGCGCGCGAAGCGGCAGCGTCGGCGAGGGCGACGAGGGCGACGACCGCGCACGGTTCGGCGGCATCCGGGCGGAGCGCGGAAGTGCGGAAGAGAAATTTGGTAATGCTGCAGGGCGCCTCGCCTGGTAACACTATCGGGATTTCAATCCAGCTGAATCGTTCGATTTTTTAATGGGAACGCTAACGAGTGAGCGTCTCAGGTTCCACAGTTGCAAATAGTGCATGCACTACCCGCCGGTACCGCCTACAGCTTCTATCGTCTCAACCACCTCTACCGTCTGTAGCGTCCCTTCCACCAAGGCCTCCTTGACCGCCTCTTTCAATAGGATCACTTCTAGCACTAGAATCAACATTATCATCAAGCCGCCCTTCTCACCAGAGGCGCCCTTCTCACCAGAGGCGCCCTTCTCACCAGAGGCGCCCTTCTCACCAGAGGCGCCCTTCTCACCAGAGGCGCCCTTCTCACCAGAGGCGCCCTTCTCACCAGAGGCGCCCTTCTCACCAGAGCCTAATTATTACCTGAACCACTCCTATTACCAGAAACTCTATAACCATTACGTATCGGTGTCCACCATTTTCGTTCCATTACCATCGGCACCAACCATTTTCGTTCCAGACCTCCAGCATTGTTATTTTACAACTGAAAGGAATGAGTATCATTTAAAAGAAGGCCGCACAACGTATCTCCATGGCCTCCAAGTTGGCCTGGGGCGAGACGAAGGGGCTTCCAATGTCCATACGTGCTTCTACTTGTGTGCGAAGTGGCCCCGGCAGCGCACACTTGCTCAGTTATCTTTCAGGAAGCTCTTTATAACGGGCGGAAATTCACATACTCTTGGAAATGGGAAATGTGAGAATAGATGCAGAGATGTTATGTCAATCCTGAATTGTCAATGCGTCTTAGATGATACGTCAATGCTGAATTGTACTATCTAATTTCCGGTAATTATTTCGTGAATTTCAGTTTCGGCAAATTCAATGATGTAAAACTACTTCGCATCATTGTCATTTTGTTACCATTTGTCTGGTACATCTATCCATAATAAAATGAGTAGACGAAACAAAAAGTAAGTAAGTTACACTAGCTCGTCGCGAGAGCATGCTGTGTCTCATGACCGTGCCATTTCGGAGGAAGCTACTGTAGCTGCAGACACGCCCGATAGGAAGGTTGGTGTGGTACCCCGTCGTGTTGCGTGAACAAACCAGGAAAAGCTCAACGGCGCGTCAACTGGATGTTCACTCCAAACTGGAGGTGCGTTCGTATTGTCAAACGTTGAGCCGGTTGCGTTAGACAATTAAAGAAAAGCGGCCGAGAAATTGACGCCGGTGTGAGTTTGTTGCACGATAACGCAACACCTCACACGGCCTACCAAACATCCGATCTGCTGCAGCGATTCAAGTGGGAGTTAATTTAACGTTCTCCATTCAGTCCAGAGTTAGCGCCAAGCGATTATCATGTGTTCGGTGGACGAGGATTCCGAAGCGATGAGGATGGGACAGCAGCTGCCTCCAAGTGGTTACATAGCGCTGGAGGAGATTTCTACGGATCCGGAATCGAAAAGTTGGTTGACCGTTCCGAGAAATGTTTACAGTCTCTTGGAAACTAGGTGGATAAGTGAACTTGCATGGTATGTTGTCATAGCCGTGTTGCCTGTGACAGGGAGCGGTGGCTCAGTGCATCAACTGATATCACTGCAGCGCCTCTGACCGGGAGGTCCTATATTACACTCCCCACGGCGGCAGGATTTTCGACACTAGCTTTTCAGCTAGGACGAATTCAGTCGCTGTCTGGAGGAGAATTCTAGCGGCCGGCTGCTCTGATCGGTAGTTTTCCGTGGTTTCTCCGATCAACACCAGGCGAATGTCAGGGCAGTACCCTAACAAACGGACCGCACGCGGCCTTTCCTTCCTCTTCCTTGTCCTATCCTCTCCCCTTACACACACACTTACACTAACATACACTACACTACCACATATCCCGGGAGACCGGTCGGGAGCTTAGAGCTTGTCCCGGCTGGGGCGGTGCCCCGCTGGTGGGAGAGTCCTGGTTAAGGGGAAACCCCACTAGCCGACGGTAGGTCGGCGCCGGATCACGCCATCCGGCGGGGGAAGATCGCCGCCATCTCCCGAGAAAACATGCACTACACTAACGGGACTAATGACCATAGCAGTTGACGCGCCCGGAAACATGATAAATCAATCAATCATGTTGCCTGTGTGTAAGTAGTTTCATAAATGGCCATAACTTGGAAGTGTAACTTACTTTTTGATTCGCCCTCGTACTATTTTTCTTCCAATATTCTAATATTCTACTTCCACATCTATTTAGTATCTATGCTTCCTTGTGGTCATCTGAATTTCTAAATTTGATAATGGTTCGAAAAAATGAAAAAAATATTTAGTTGATATCATTTGTGAAAATAATGAAGTAGAGGTTGTTAATAAACTCTTCTCTTCACTGAAATTTGGTATACAAATAAAACGCATGAAGTCTAAAAACCGTGTTTGGAGGTAAATCAAGATAAAGTTTATTCTGCTAAACTTGTAGACCGAATATATTTTGTTAGATACGAAATAAAACAGGTTTTCTTTTATATACACTTCAATATGTAACATTTTTTTAAAGCTGCATTAAAATTTGGTCCAAAATGGATTTTTCCTGTAGATGTACGAATCCACTGTTCTATGACTTAATTTAAGTACTAAATAATCGACACCGAAACCCAGGCTAAAGCAATTTCATTAATCAAAATCAAAACTCATATACGGAAAAATGTTATTTAAAATCTCAAACATCAGAAATGCATTTTGTGAATTTAACATGTATGCCGACGATATAGAATACTTATTAATGATATTATATACCATTTATTGCCTAGTATAAGTTAGTAATATTTTGTAGGAATGTGTTTTATTAAGAATTCTACCAACATGAAGACACTTTTTTCATAACTATTATTAACATAATACGGAAGAAGGGTTTCTTTACATAACCATTACATTTGTTGTTTTTCATTCACCTTCTCACATCTTTATTATATTTTTTGTATTATTAATGAATAACAACATATAACAATCTTCAAAATTTAACATACAACATTAGTGAAAAATGTTGAAAAATGCGTCAAAATATTGATTGTGATACGGTGTTGTTGAAGCGATTAATGAACATTTTATTACATTATTTAATGTTTATATAATTTGCAGCGATTAAATAATAAACTGCTTACTAGAGCTAATATGTAGTCATATTTCGACTTTTGGTGCAGATTTATATTCAACTACACATGAGAAAAATTCCTGAAAAATTAATTTTGATGTATTCACTCAACATTAATAAACAATGAGAATTGTTTAAAAAGGTGTGAATTATCTTATCATTTTATTATTGTTTGGTGTAAAGAGAAATTCAGAATAGGGGGAGCTCTAGAAGTGAATCTACTTTGTTCAAAGCGATTTGCGTTCGTGATATTTACAAAAACCGATGTATTACCCAGTGCTCACTTTCCTATTAAGGGGGCATTAAATGCGACATAGCGTGATTAGCGGATATTATGAAGATATGTCGATTTTAAAAAATTAATTAAAAATGGTGGGCGTCAGACACAACGCACTCGTGCGGTGAAATGTTGAAAATTCGCGAGAGTTGTAAATTGACGTTTTACTTGACAGACAGAATATCAAAAGAGCCTGCGTTTTAATGTTTTAATTTTCACAAATATGTGTTTTGTACGATCATTGGGAGTGAAATAGTAAAATTAACCAACTCATTACCGGATATAAATAGTTAAATACAGACGGAATTTCGTGAATGAGTGCCATTCTTAATAATTGCACATTCCTGCTCGTATCTCGTAAATTAGGCTGTCTGTTGCTGCTTAATAAATGCAAAATGTACATATTCGCAATGTCATGCAACATTTACAGTAACACGAACAACAGAAAGTGAAATGTTGACTCGAATGTAACATGGTTGCCCTGTGAAAGTGGCCGGAACATTCAAAACCCTCTGCAAATGAAACCTGGGCGTGAAACTTCGATGAAGCGCGCATTTTTAGACCGCGAGCGTTGCACAGATTTCCGGAGGTCGCAGGTGCAATGGATTGCTGTGTGACAAGTGTGCGCAAACAATGCGAAAGCTGCCGCCGCGGGCTCGGCGCCCGGACGCGAAAGCGGAGGGTGACCCGAGAGTAGCCGCCCTTCACCGCCCCCCCCCCCGCAGGGCTCAATTACCAACGGGGCGGAGAACACGCCACTCCTCACTTCCCAGACAATCAGTGACCTCAATTCAAATGGTTGTGTCATCAGTCAGCACAAATAACAGCCAGACTCCCAAGCGCCTTTGCCTCTTTTCCCAGCCTCCCAATGGCCCCGGGCCCGCCTCTCGCTCCGGGCCTCCAGCCCTCTCTGCAACCCTCTCACATATGTCTGCTGTGCCTCTGCCTTGCTGCTCATAGCATGCCTCCTGCCACTCTCTGCCTTGCCAACCCTCCCTGCCACGCCATACCCCCCATGCTCTCTGCGCCCTCCTGTCCCTCACTGTAGCCTCACTGTCGCCCTCACTGTCGCCTCACCGCTGCCGCCCTCCTTGCACGCCCCACCATCCCTCCCGTCGCGCATCGCTCTCAAAGCCGACCCGCGCGGCACATCTCGGGGTTTCTTCGCTCACCGCTGCATGACGCTCCGAGAGCGCACCTCCCGCCACGCCCACTCGCTCTCTCCCGGCATAAACTAGCACGCGCCACCGCCGGGGCCGAAGCGCGCACAGTATTTTCTTTGCATAACGACGTGCGCGCGTAACTCAGGCCGAAATTAAATTCTTGTTTCATTATTTAATCTTGGGTCGCATTCATCTCTCCGAGTTTCCCATTAGGCGTCGCAGGCGGGGGCGGGGGCGGGGCGGCGGCGTTTGCGCCCGCCCGCCCGCCGCGAAAGACAATGTCCCCGGCGGCGGCGCCCAAAGAGCGCACTGCGCAGGCGCAGGCGCACGCCGCCTGGATAACATTTTGATGAAAAGGTCTCTCCCCGCAATTACCGCTCTGGGCTTTTTATCGGGCGGCCGGGCCTTCTCTCTGTTGCTGCCGCCCCCCACCCCGCAACCTCTCCGCCCCCGCCCCCGCCCCGCTTGCAAAACAACGTTCGCTGTGTCGCTCTCGAAAATAATTTATGGGTGGCCGTAATTGGGAGCCTTTGCGGGATTTTTTTCTGCTGGCTGCGTGCGGTTTGTGCGAAATAGAGGCAGCTATTTAATTTCTTGAGACCTCGCCGAGAGTAGGGTAGTAAACCCGAAAGGGGGAATGTGTTGCTCAACATGCACATTAGGAACATTGGGCGTCTACGCTCTTCATTTTCTTGTTGCTGGAACTGAAATGGTTGTAGTGTGTATTAAGATGATTAACACCAATTAATTTTCAAGCATGATTTTCATATTCCAAAATAGTTTTGTTTTAGCTACAATCTCGTTATGATGGTAACTAGACCAACCTAACAAATTACAACTACGCGCAAACGTTAACATTCTTTCGACTTTAAACTACAATTATTTTTGCGTTAAACTTAATAATGATAATCTATATTTAAGCAAATTTACAGTAAGGACTGACTTCATTAGATTTCGAACGTGTTCTAATATTGTTTAATGTATTATAGTTGCGAGCTGAAACTATGTGGTCATTGGTGTTTAATATGTTTATTCACCAGCTGTGAAAAATTTATGAATTGCATGTTATTTCTGTGGTGTATTAATTAATATCAGTCATAAACTACCCCTATTCAAGTATGTAATGTCATATCATCTCTGTTTTGATTGTAAATACTGCAGTTTTGCATCAATTATTTCTCACATGTTGTTTGTAGTATTTGATTCGTACTCTATTCAAAAACTTTTCAATGTATTTCACAATATTTGTTTGCGGTTTTTATGGATACTCTACTAGCGTTTTCTAATATTTCTCGGGAGCTTACAACTACAAATAGTCCGCCCTGGCAATGATTCAAAACGCGGAGCTTCTCGTAAAAGAGCAGCAACACGCGAGCGATGGCTCGTAGGCTGAAAAACGGGCGGGCAAGAGTGTAGAGGCGCCGTGACGTAGATCTCCGTGGCAACCCTTCGGACGCAGGCGCGCGGCGGGTGGCCTACTCTCGGTGGAGCCCGTTTCGCAAGGCTAAGTGTTGCCGCCTCCAGCCTCCGCACCGTCGTCCCTCGCCTCGTTGATGCAGATCCTTCCCGGCGGTTATTCGTAGCGTACGTTGCACTACCATATTTACTTCTTACGGTGCCACTGCGCCATCGCCATTGCAATCGTCGCTCTCGGCGCCTCGCCGCAACCGTTACCTTAGTTTTCAACGTCAATTTCGTCGCTCCCACCCGTCAACTTCGTCCCCTTCGTTGCTCTCCCTAATGACGTCGCCGTCGCTGAGCTCGTCGCTCTCTCTCTGAGCTCGTCGCTGTCTCGCAGAGCTCGTCGCTCTCTCGCAGAACTCGTCTCTCTCTTGCTGCCGCCGACGCTCCCTCCCTGAGCTCGTTGCTCTCTCGCAGAACTCGTCTCTCTCTCGCAGAGCTCGTCGCTCTCTCGCAGAGCTCGTTGCTCTCTCTCACTGAGCTCGTCGCTCTCTCGCGGAGCTCGTCGCTCTCTTGCTACCGCCGACGCTCTCTCCTGAGCTCGTTGCTCTCTCGCAGAACTCGTCGCTCTCTCGCAGAGCTCGTCGCTCTCTCGCAGAGCTCGTCGCTCTCTCTCTCTCTGAGCTCGTCGCTCTCTCGCAGAGCTCGTCGCTCTCTCGCAGAACTCGTCTCTCTCTTGCTGCCGCCGACGCTCCCTCCCGAGCTCGTTGCTCTCTCGCTGAGCTCGTCTACTCATTGGTGTTGCTTCTCCCACTGCTCTCATGGCTCCCTGACGACTCTCGTCGCTCCTTCCGCTCTCGTCACCTCTTTTTACCCCCTGTTTTACGTTTCTCGTCCATCTTCACTTGCGGTGATGGCGCCTCTGCCTCCTCTTCGCCGCTCCCCCCGCAGGCGCTGTGTCAACGCGCGTCGCCTGCTGTATTTTGAGCGGGCGCTGCTGCTGACAGGCGCAGAGGAGGGGAAGAGATATGCGCGCGAGACGGCGCCCATCCCCCGGCCGCCTCGGGCGAATCTATTACTATAAACGGAAACTTTAAATTAAGAGCTGCTGTATATTGCAGAATCCTCTCGGCTAAATGCAGCTGCGACTTTTGAGATGTTTGTTTCGCGGAACTATTTTCTTTATGGAGATGTTACGATGTCGGTGGTTTGGAATATGGATGCTTTTCCATAACTTTTCTTGAGTTTATCGCCAGTATGATATGCAATCTGAATGGACGGCGGTGACCTCACTCCTCTTTGTTTTTCAAATCAAGAGAACATAAAATTTACTTCTGTGTTGTGATTTCTATGGCAAAATGATTGCTTGAGCAGCACTGTAGTCAATGTTATAATTAGCGAATATCAATTTTGTAATTAAACAATGTACAATGTTTAAATCAGTAAGTGTAACTTTGTGTATTTATCTAATAACTCGATATTTTAGACCTAACATTTTATTGCCCAAAAAAGTATATTGTTAATATTTTTATTGTTATCATTATCGTAGTACCAAATTTTATTTCGTAAGAAAGACTCAAAAACTTCTGATCTTGAATTTTCCTTGTTATGTATTCAAAATACTTCACGATTGTGAAATATTTTAAGTCAAGTAGATCTTCGTTTAACCAACAGTCACAGAAACGAAGCCTCGAAAGTTAATCCAAATGATTAAGCGAGAAAGGAGAAGGTGACACACAATAACGTTTTTTTTCAATTTTATTTTACCCTTTGGAACAATGCGTGTTTTAAAAATTGTTATTCTACAGAATCTACTACAAAAACAAATCTATGAAACATTATTGATGTTTGAAAAACTCGGTTAATATTTTTTAACACTCCGTGCTTTTCGATTACTGATTCCCCGACTCATCGAATCGGTAATTGCTTAGTAAAATGTACTTCAGTCTGCTGCTCAAACTAGCCAAGGCAGGGGTAAATCATAGTTTCTGCTTTAGGATGCTGGATGATTCCGTTCATTTTCGTTAGCTTCTAGGCTTTTTCGCTTCAATGACTTAATCGTTCGTTGGGAATTCAAAACATTCGTCACGTTTGTCTATGTCGATCCATTCAGCCACATCGTGAATTTCACTGATGTCTGTTCACTGACCACCCTGGCCGTAGCTTCGAGAGCGGCAGTGGTGGAGGGGCGCCCTATGAGGAAGAGGGGCCTGCCACGCTGTGGGGACCGGTTTGTTAAGCGACAAAGACTAAATCGCTAGACGAATAATCGAGGTGTTTTAAAATAGCTAACGGAAATAATACATGATTTTAATTTCTCGTGATATTCTAGTTTGACATTTTTCCCTTTTTTGGTGAAATCCGTTGAATACGTCAAATACACATTTATTCAATTAATTAAAAACTCGATGTATAAACAAGCTATATCAAAACCATCCGAAAAAACAAAGCAATTTAACGTACTCAGATCCTATACTCTTTTCAACCGTTTTTTCTTTTAATTTTGGACAAAATGGTTTTATATGTCCTATACCATTACAAAAATAACAATGTACTTCTTTCCTTTCTTCGAATCCTTCCTCAATTTTCTGTTTATTATCAATTTTTTTATTACTTTCTTTTTGAATTTTGGATTTCTCATAGCATTTGGTAGCATCAGCTGATTTATAAAACTTATTTTTTTGTTCTAGTAAATATTGATCACAAGTTTTCAATTTAAAATTTTCTCTAGTAATGTCATAATTTTCTAATTCTTCAACTATGTCTCTAGGTTTAGTATATTTAGTCCATTTGCTAACTAGATGTTCTTTAACTACAAACGGAACGCATCGTTTTATTTGTTCCGTTATGAGTAATTCCTTCATTTCCTCAAATGAATATACATTTACGCCTTCTAACCAACCATTAAGACTTATTTTTAGCTCATAAGCAATATCTTTCCACGTTTTATCTGGTGTTTTTCTGATCGAAAAGAATCTCTGTCGTAATTTTTCTGCGGTTACTTTGTACTTACTCAATAATATTTTCACTATTTCATCATAATCTTTTACTTCCCCTACCATTTCTCTCGTTATATATTCAGCATCATGTCCTGGCAAATGTGTCATTAACAAAGGTCCCCATTGGTCTTTAGAAATGTCATCAGCAGAAGCAAAATTTTCAAATTGTTGAAGGTATAAAGAAATATCATTTTCATTTGATTGAAAATGTTTCATGCACTGTGTGAGTTTCAAGGAAATTTTACTTTGTAATCCCTGAGTTAATTGACCTTCATTATTTATATTATTTGTTTCAGAAGTATTTCTCGACATCACCTTACATTTTTCCAACTCAATTTTTGCCAGTTCAATTTCGTGTTTCTCCCTTCGTATCCTATCCTCCCTTTCTTGTTCCTCTTTTTTTAATCTATCCTCCCTTTCTTGTTCGTGTTTCTCTTTTTTTAATCTATCCTCCCTTTCTTGTTCCTCTTTTTTTAATCTATCCTCCCTTTCTTGTTCCTCTTTTTTTAATCTATCCTCCTCCTCCAACCTTACCGTTTCTAAAATCTCTTTTACTATAGTTTCATCATAATCCTCTGTTTCAGATATTTTTTTTATAATATTCTTAACAGTTTCTTTCTCCGAAACCTCGCAGTTCAATTCCCTAGCTAAACTGATTAATTGACTTTTCTTACATCTATTTAAAAAAGCCATTATCTTTGTTTGACCAGTTCGACAAGGAAACACTCTTAAATTAATCTATCTGAATACCCGTTTCACAGACACATCAGCTGTCACTCACGTTTCAATCTGACAGTTTCTAGGCTCCTTCAAAATCTCCAGACATGGTTAAAACATTCCACAGTTCTCCTTCGTATAAATTTTCACTCCACGCAGAACCACCACTGCAATTAATACGTCTTGATTACCGACCACAGCAACCACCCACAGTTCAGACTGATGACTCTGACTCTTTGAACACCTTTTTCTGCGAACTACAAATCCAGGCACACCACGTTGTTCCACCACGTTGTTGCAACCTTTTCTTCTAATAATTTCCACGTCGTCCCACCACGTTGTTGCAACCAATTCTTTTAACAATTAATGTTACATTTAAGATAAGAATAAATGGCGGGGAAAATCTTCGCATGAAGTAATTAAAATCTTAGCAATCAACTCAATTCTTCGTCTTCTATTATCGATTAAATTATTTCCTTCTAATAAATATCTTTGATTTTTCTAAATTACCTGCTTTCGTGCATTCTGATAATAGTATACATTCGTGTATAAATAGAATAAGCGATCTTAAAAGAAACTCATTCCATTCCTATCTAATGCGTAATGTTAAAATGTCATTATTATTTTAATATTGTTTGCTTTACTTGGAACGTGAACCAAAAAGCTCCATTCCTAACGCGAAGAAAAATTAATTACGTTTTATTCTTAAATTGGTAAAACAGATTTCGCGAAATATACTACTAGCCAGGAAGCCAGAAGTGAACAATGCTTTGACGCACCATGGTTAAATATCTTATCTTCCCGACTCAATGATCCACAATCTCTGACAAGTCTTTTCCTGTAGCCGAGATGATCTCCTGAACCGACTGAAACCTACGTTTAGATTCCTGAAGAGAGAAAATGGGACTCGTAAAAAAGAAAGAGAAAACAAAAAAATGTAAAACGAATTATCTTGCATCTTCCCGTCGAGCAAGCTGTCTCCGACGACTCTATTTAGTCTCCGAATGCATTGTCCAAGAGCTCATATTAATACGAAAGCCTCATTCACAGTCCTTGCCACCACATTTGCTCCCATCTCCGATGGATCGCAGAATGCAGATGGGACGCGTGGGGTGAGTGGAGGCTTCACAAGTCGCGTGTGAAGTGCGGCGGCTGTGAGTGGCTGAAAGAGCGTCCCCTCAAGGGCATTGGCCGCTGCTTGCCTTATCTGCGGCATGCGGCCGGGGGGAGGGGGTGGCTGGTGCTGAGGGGGGCGTGGGGCCGCCATAACGAGGCCGTAAAGCGGGAGGGCGCCGGCGAAGTGGGCGGAAGTGCGGGCGACTGGTTACGAGGTCGCAATCTGCTGTAGCCGCCAGGGGCCTTGTCACTCCCCCGGCTCGCTTTCGCTGCGCCCCGTCCCGCCCTAACCGCCGATCTCGCTTTCCTCCATCTCCCATTTCCTGCTCTCGCGGCGTAACTCGCCGCGTCACTCGCCGCGTCACTCGCGGCGTCACTCGCGGCGTCACTCGCGGCGTCACTCGCGGCGTCACTCGCGGCGTCACTCGCGGCGTCACTCGCGGCGTCACTCGCGGCGTCACTCGCCGCGTCACTCGCCGCGTCACTCGCCGCGTCACTCGCCGCGTCACTCGCCGCGTCACATAGAATATCCTCCTACAGTTCCGTACCATCTTGCACGCTCCTACCTACCCGTGTTTCGACCGCTACCTTCTCTTCCCCATTCCACGTCGACTTCCAATTTTCCCGTTCTGTCCCGCAGTTCACCATTGTCTGTTCCCTCTCCGTGTCGTATGGTTTAGATTGCAGATTTTTTATCTTGGCAGTCAGGGTTGAGGTTCGAACTTTCAATCAACTCTGGATCGTACTTTCAACATCCTTCGGTTTTACGAAGACAAAGGGGAAGGAATGCGGAGATCTCGTAGAGAGCCTGATGATAACTCGGTCGGGAATCACGTTCCGGAAGAGCAAGCGGTAGAATCGACGATACTCCCCCATCCAGGAATGCAGTTCCGAGAAAAGACAATACATCTTTCGGAAAGGCGAAGGGAAAAGGGAGTCCAGAAGCAAGGGGGAAAAAGGAAGTGTCGGTTCGAATTAAAGGGCACCGAAGCATCTGCGATTGCAGATGTGCCGCGAGGGGAATCGAACAAAAGCTGCCGGCGAGCGCAAACAGCCCGCGGCGCGACGAAAAAGCTGCCCCCCGCTGTGATGTGTGGGGTGAGGGGGGAAGGGGAGGGGTAGAAGCTCCTGAGGGCTGAACCATGTTAGGCGCGGATAAAAGGTCGCTGCACCGCGAGCGCTTCCGGCGGCCCGCTCTTCTCCCCTTGCCCTCCCCCCTCGATTCCGTGAATAGGCCTTCTCAACGCGATTCGTATGTCACGAATTCTCCCTACTACGCAATTAAAACATCGTCACCCTACTCTAATAAACGCATCCGTGGGTATGGTATGAGTTGGCTTTTTTACGTTCTCGCCATACTATGTACTTGCGCAGTAAGACAGATAATAGTAATGCTGCGACAAGAATCGACGATTTTGCGACACAATTATTGTGGGGTCCTGATATTTAAAACAGTGGATAAATCGTTTCCTTATGAAGTAAATTACGTCCTCTAGCACGTGTTGTAAGAATCTCATGTTTTGGGGGTCGTTGATACCGAAAAATTGATTAACGGTAAAACGTCTGTCCGTCTGTAGTCAATACTTGCGCTTAACTCTTTCAGACGATTTTCTCCAAAATTGATATTCCCCGATTGATCTGGATGAACTCGAGGCTTTGCGAGTTTGAAACAAGTTATTTTTATTTTTGAGGGTACTTCACATAAATCTTCAACATTTTGAAATTTTTTTTAAAAAATTTCAAATATTTTGGTTAAAATATTCCCCCGAATAGAGAAAAGAACACATCAAAAATGGCGCAGGTCTCATTTTTGTTGAATTTTCTGAATTTCCGAAAAGTGCAAAAGGTAATTTTTTCTTCGGCGTCTTCCTACAACTACAATATTTAAGATAGAGATTTTTTCGTTAGTAAAATGTTCAAGAACAGATATCTTAAACTGTCTTGTGCATTATTTGGAAAATACGATTAAGTTTCGTATGATTTTGCTTAAAATTTAGGCACGTTTTAAACGCTTATTTTATCAAAAAGTACTGCAAATTTGTCCTTAATTGTTTTCCTCTTAGCAAATTACCCTACAAAAATGGCGCCGGTTCCAATTTTTAACGAATGCCTTTATTTTTGAAAATTGCTGAATATTGCATTGGGAAAGTACAATATTAATCGTAAACATTTGCTTCCTGAATAAAACTATTATTAGAAAATAGATCTTTAAGTAAGGTTATGTATAATTTTTAGAAATGATGAGTAGTTTTTGCGTAATTTGTGCTCTACGTTAATACAATTTGAAATGAAATCTTAAAAATGGCTGCAATTTTTTTCTTTAATTATTTTCGGATAACACAAAGGACGCTTAAAAATGAGACAGATCTCGTTTTCGTTGAACTCTGCATTTCTTTTTAATTACAAAATTTAGAAATAATGCGAGAACGTATGTGATGTTGTAATCGCTCCAATAGTTTTAAACTTAAAAAATTCAAACTGCGTTCTCAAACGCGGTTGATTAAATAACTGCATTTACATTTCAACCTTCCATGCATAATCGGTTACCTAGATAAAGTAATATATTTGCATGCAAATGTCCATATAATTTTCGTGTAAAATGTTGGGACTCAGTTAAAACAAATAGACAGAGGTTAAACAAAGACAGGAGCAGATTTGAAAGGTTTTATCAGATTGCTTTTAATGAATAAGAATTTTAAGTAACATGTAAAAACATTTCAGTTATCTGTTCAGAATTAAGATGTCCATATATTAAGGTGTAATATTCTCTGATAGCGTTTTTTCAATGTTAGCCTTGAATATATTTGGCTGTAATTAATTACAAAAGCGGCTGGCTAATATTTCGCTATTTTTTGTCAGGAAATGTTAAATTTTTCGCAATAGTGTAACTCGTGTCTGTCAATTACATTGACTGCAAAATGCTGGGAGGCACACGTTAACAAGGGGAATTTGTTCTCTTCACATTTGTATTGATTGTGTATGAGTTTTATTTAAAACGAGTATATTAACTCTACGTAATGCAATATCCATATATAATTTGATCTCGTAATTTTTAAATATATGAATCAGCACTTTGTGGAATCCTTTTAATGTCGTGCAACCCACTGTGTTAGGCATCTAATGTGTATGTATGTATGTATGTATGTATGTGTATGTATGTGTGTGTGTATGTATGTGTGTGTATATGTTTGCGTGTGTATGTATGTATGTTTGCGTGTGTATGTATGTTTATATATATATATATATATATATATATATATATATATATATATATATATATATGTGAGTAGATAGTGTGTTAGAAGAAATACGAGTGCGAGTGATTCGCGGAAAGGCGCAATCTAATTTTGCGCCCTAAATGAAGGAGAGCAGTCTCCCTGCAAGCGCTGTCGTCGGAGGCGGCGCGGGCCGCTGGCGGTCAGTTTTCGCAACTTCCATTTGGGCTGCGCGGCGCAAGAGGAGCGCATCGACCGTCGCCGCGGAGTCTTATTGGCTAAGAGCGCCGTGTGTCTGTTATCAGGCTCGGAAGCCGCTTCTGGAGCGAGACGGAAGCCGTTTCCCGCGACGGCCCATTTCGTGCGGCCGCGGAAAAAAGGCCGCGCGGACGACGGAGCCGCCCATCGGGGCGGGGCGGGGCGGGGCGGGGCGGGGCGGGGCGGGGCGGGGCGGGGGCGAGGAATCTGGAGCGGTGGCCGCGAGGGCGGTTTTTGCGGAGGGGAAGAAGATTGGCTGATGCAGGACTCATGACAGGAAGGGAGGATTAGTGGTCAAGCGAGCAGGGGGGGGGGACATGCGCACATACTTTGCGGAATCGGTGGTCTAACGGTTAGCGTATCGGACTGTTGTACCCGAGTTTCCGGGTTCAAATCCAATCGATGTCGTGGATTTTTAAGGGCGAAAAAAATATTCGTACGCCTTCCTTCGGAGGGGAAGTAAAGCCGGCTGTCCCATGTAGTAGTTACTGTAGGTAAAATATCCTCAAGCCTGAATGAAGCCTCTGAGCAAAATTGAGTTCCGCCTGTTTCGTCGCCCAAGATACCTTCTTTCTCCATTAGGTGGTGAAAGGAGCGTACCGAAATTTGCGTGGTTAGACGGAAGAGCGGGCCTGATGGCCCGAGTCTCGCCACGTAAAATAAGGCATTAACTAACTAGCACACACCGCACACACCACACACACGCACGCACACACCGCGCACACACCGCGCACACACAAGCACACACCGCGCGCACACAAGCACACACCGCGCACACACACAAGCACACACGCGCACACACACAAGCACACACCGCACACACACACACAAGCACACACCGCACACACACACAAGCACACACCGCAAACACACACGCACCCACGCACGCATGCACGCACACACGCGCGCGCGCGCGTGTACTATGTATGTACAGCTCCGACGCAACTTGAAGTTCTAATTAGGAATACATCCAAAAAGTTACACAAAGAATGAAAATTTGAATCATGAGTATGCAATTCTAATTTCTGACATTTTTATAACGCTGTTGAAAGGGAATGCGAAAATAGTTATATACAGAGCTTCATTTCTGGCGGAACGCGACGGAACGGCGTTCCGGTACCTCGGGATTAATTATTAAATTACATTATAAATATACAACTATTTCTATTAAATTATTAATTGATTTAGGATGCGTTCGGGGACTTAAATTTTAATAATCAAGCACTGGTTATTTACGCAATAAACGCGTTATAAGGTTCTAATGAGCAAGCGGCAACGAGGCCTTTGATTTGAGGACTTCTTGTTGCCGGAAATCATTCGAACCAGTTGACGCCGTGGTACATACAAGTTTTTTTACGCACATTTAATGATTCAATTGACTTATTAACTAATTAACTTGATGTTAACTTGTCTGGGTTTGTCATTTGATTTCCTTCGCATAATTCTCCCCATTAGAGAATGTGTGGCATCATTCAACTGTTTGCATATTTCCCTCCTAACCACGATCCCTTAGATCCAGGTACGTTATGGAGTGTACATCAAGCTCCGTATCGAAGGTAATAACAAGCAATAACATATCAGTAATGAATAAATGTTATTTTTCACACATTCGAACACAATGTCTTCAGTCATAAGGAAAAGCAAAATGTAATTCTTTCTCAACTAGCGTATTGTTGCATGACCATAAAAGAGTATTATTTGCTTTTCCATTACATTTATCCTTTAATATCAATTCACTGCTAACCATTCTTAAAAGATATGCGGACGCTGCCCTGATTTCTGTTATTGAATAAGCATTAATTATGCTAGTTGAGGTTTTAGTTCTTTAAATCTAGTGCTGTATGTAAACTACTTTATTATTTATTTTCCGTTTTTTCGAATTTTATTATATTCTTCCAAGTGATGGATGGAAACAACTTGCGTTTAATTGAAAGGAAATATAAACACAGCTGCAGCATGTATACTCTTGCATTGCTGGCCAAAATTCTTTATCATCTCTATTTTTCTCCACAGACTTTCCACACCTCCAAATAAACGTATCTGAAAGAATATTATTTATGCATTGTTTATCATAGGCAACGAGTTAGAGATACTATATATCTAGCTCCGCGATTCTACTATACAGATGTTATCTTCTGACAACTGAGAAGCAGCCTGTCTTGCAGCGCCCTCTGACAAGTGTGCTTCACGAGTTCGTCGCTAGAGGACAGCACTTGTTTCGCGAAATGCCTGCGACGTCCAGCAGTCCCGACGCGTCCGCGTTTCATTCCTAAGAACGCGTCCTCCTGCAAAACACATGCGCTCGACGAGAGAGCGAGAGGATGAAGGATCATACCCTTGATAGGAAAACGTCGCATTCACCGAATATACATTTTATCGTGAAACCAACAAATGTCTTCGTATTCCCAATTTGAAGCGAAGATTCACATTCTGACGCTTGACATTTTTCTCTTACACTTTAATGATACTCCTTCCGTTCTGCTATCAGCAATCATTTGATCCCGATAGGAGTCCTTGGTGCTATAAACTGAGGCGTTCCGTTGTAAATAATGGTCTCTGATATTCACGTTTCGTAGTAAAATTCATTTTGGCTCTACGATTTTCATGAATCGAGGTGCTCTCGTCATAGAGTATAGAATACACGCACGCACGCACAAACATGCACGCATGCACACACACACACACACACGCACACATATATACACACACACACACACACTTCCACTCTCCTTCATTAAGAACTTTAGATATCGCCCAACGAACACCTTTAACTCGTGCAGCATCATTTAGGAAAGAATGAAACCATAATTTTGACGAAGTGATTTATTCTAAAAAATAATAAATCACGTATTATAAACAACAAAATATAATAGTAAGGTCATTCAGAGAGTATCTTGACTACTTGTAATTGTTTGAAATATATTCCCAATTTTTCTGTTTAAATCACGCAAGCTGTCCTGTAGCGTCACCACAAATGAATCTGATTCTCTGGCCCTTGTACGCGCTTTGGTGATTGTAATGGGCCATTGTGGCATTGAGCATAATGAGTGCATTGGGATCGAACAATGCGATAATCGATTACAAGCGCAAACAATCGTGGGCGGGGCGCTTCGTTCACGCGCAGGTGGTCAGCACTCCCACTCGCGCGCAATCTCGCTAACTTTGTATCTCGGCGCCCGCAGCCGCAGCCATGTTTTATCACGTGGGCAAGCGCGGCGATCTCTCGCGGCCATAACTCGAACCGCACTGCCGCCCTCTGGCGGGCCGTTGCGATAACGTGCGTTCACACAGAGGCCCCACCGCCGACCCTCTCCGGCTCACCCTCCCCCGCTGTACCGTTCGCCCGTTTCACCCTGCTCCATTGCAACTCTGCATCGCTCACCGTTGCCTGCAATCCCTTGCACTGGCCCCCGCGTGGGCCCTTCCCTGCCCACGGTCACCTTCTACGTATCACTACCATTACCACCACCACCTCCTCGTCCTCATCACCTTTCCCGCCGTCATGCTCAGCCATCCGTATACTCAACACCATTCGTTCTCCAAACCCCCAACTCCTCCGTTCCTCGCCGCGCACCACCTTCTCCCGGTTTCCACGTTCGTCCCTCCCACTTCTCTTCGTTCCTCCGCCTCGCACCTCCCGCCACGCCCCATCACCCATTCGCCCCCGCCCTTCCTCAAGCCCGCACTCGTTCTCACCCCCGCCGGACTCCGCCGAGCTTTTCGCCGCCCGCTCCTCCCCGCACCGCCCCGCTTGCTCCGTATCCGCGCAGGCTTATTCTCTCGCCGTCCGCCCTCCCCTCCCCTTCGCCGCCCGTTGGCGCATCAAAGCGATTGCCATCAAATTCGCGTCGTATTTATCTGCCTGCGTAATGGCTGTTCATTTCGCGCGTGCGCCCGTTTAATTAGCTGCGTAATTGCGCGGGGGCCCGCGACCCGCCCCCGCCCGCCCTGCCCGCCCGCCGCGGCCGCTGCTCAAGTATCAATTTACATGCAGAAGGCGGAGGCGGAGGCGGCGAGGGAGGCCCGGGAGTGGCAGAGGGGGAGGCGGGAGAGGGGCGGGGCCAAACGGGGCGGGGCGAGCGCGCAGCGTCGCCGCCGCCGTCGAGGCAATGCATTCACGCGCAGGGCATGCATGCGGAACGCGGGCCGTGTGCCGGTCTGCGCGCGCCGCCGTCTCCTGGGGAGGCGACTGGACGGACGGACGGCGGAGGGCGACCTCTGCGCTGGAGGCCGCACCTGCGGCGAGGGCGGCGTCCCAAGCCGCAGCGGTAGTTAGGTATGGAAGCAGCCGGGCGGGGCGGCGCGGCGCCGACCTCGGCCGGGGCCGCTAGCTGTGACGCTCGTGGGCTAAATGTGGGCGGGTCGCCAGGCGTTGGGCTCCAGCAATGTTCACTCCGGGTGAGCTGTCTTAGGTGCTGTGTTGTTGAAACACGCTTAGCGATGACGACCGTTGCACTTCCTCTAACCTTCCTCTAATTTTAAATTAAACAAAATTTTCATAGATTTCTCTGGGGTTTGTTCGCCGACCTTACAAATGAATAAATAGTCTACCATCTTTTTCTAGAGCTCGATTTGGTCGAACATATAATATGGTAAAATTAGTGCAATAACTCGTCGAATTTTATTAAGAATAGAAAAGATTGAAGAAATTATTGCCATTCTGTTGCCCCTTTCTACAATTGTTATGACATCTGTGGAAGTAAACCAAGACGATTCATATAAAATGAAAATGAATTAAACTTCTTCTATTTCTATGCCAGTATTCTTTACCTCATAAAATCGTGAGAATATACGTAAAATGATGTGATTCAAGTGCACTGCACTCGTTTAAGCATTAGGGATGTAGTTCGTATTGTCATACAGAAAAATGCACATAATTTGATACGAAGGAAATAGGGGAAGGAACAAAACTAATTTAAAATATATAGAGATGTAATATATGACAATCGGAAAGGAGAAACAGTACTGCACTTCCCGAGAAGAAACACAATAGAATAAATGAGATGAAATTATAATTTGATGTGATGCGCTGCACTTACGCATCGGCTTAATCCACGTTGGTGGTTTAAGCTGATAACGAATCTAATAACTATCAATAATAATATTACACTTCTAAACCTAGTGTGTGCCACAGAAAGGAACAAACTTCTCGTAATGGTTTCCTAAGCTCTTTTGTACGGGATAGCTTTTCGGTTTTGCCCCCACCCTCTTCCCAGCTGCTACTTATAGAATCTAAAAGAATTTTTTTTTACATCTTGTCAATGATTCACCCCCGTAATGGCAGAATAGAACTTGTGGCGCAACAACAGAAGAAACTTTCACGCATTATTTCTAAATATTGCAATTTTCGAAAATTCTGAGAGTTAAACGACAAGGAGTCCGGCGCCGTTTGAATTTTCTTTCGCTCTATTTGAGGGAAGCTAAAAAACTTTAAAGCAGTTTTTGGGGAGTAAGTTACAAATTGCCTCTACTTGAAACAAACTCGTTTACGCGAAAATTGTTTGTTTTCAAAATAGTATACATGACCTTATTTCAAAAACTAATTTTTTTACAAATATTTGCAAGATTCCAACTACGCTACTCATTAGAAAAAGTAATTTACTTCATTTTGAAGCAAAAAATATATTTTGCGGTGCCAAGGAGCCACAAAACTAGTTTTTCTATGGAAAGAAAGGGGACTTTTCGCGGCATGGTTACATACCTTTCTAAATACTACGGATCTTGATTGTAGCTGTAGCTGTCTAATAAATTATTATTATTATTATTAAAATATCTCATTAAATTTAAAGACATTACGTATATTATATATTACGTATATAATTATGTATCTTACTCGCATATGAGAAATTACGTATAAGGGGAATTATAAATAATGCAATTAAGAAACCGAAATTCGTCTAACTCTTGATAATATTCCAAAGACTAGTTTCATAGTGAATCGCAAATTCAAAGATTTGTAGAGTGCACAGATGGAGAGCGCCACCAAAATTTTCCACCCCAAAGATTTCCACCGAGCGTAAGCCGGGGGCGTGGGTGTAGAGGGCGGGGCAGGGCGCTCCGCGGCCCCAGGCGACGGGCCCGCCGGTGGCGCAGCCCGGGCGAGGGGGCGGGGCCAGGGGGCGGGGCCAGGGGGCGGGGCCGGGGCCGGAGGCGAGGGCGGGACAGGCGCCGCGGGAGGTCACCTCCGGGCGGCTACCTGCGCCCGGGGGCGAGCTGCCAGGCAAGGCGGGGAATTTCCGCAGCGCAACCGGCTGTTAATTCCGACCTCCTGGGTACCACCCCCGCCCCGCCCCCGGTGCGCCTCTCGCTCCGCCCCCGGGCCCGCCTCCGGCGCCGCCGCCAGCGCCCCTTCCGCGCGGCACACGGCTGCTGCCGCCCCGCGGTCGCTGCCCGGCCGCGCGAATGACGCCGCGCACGTTTCGGGGGCGTTTTGCGTAGCGGAACAGGGCCGGCGGAACGATTTTCTCGGGATTGCGGAGCGAAACTTGCCACCGAACGCAATTGGCAAGTGAGTTATTACTTGGGACGAGTGTTCAGGGCACGAGGAATTCTCAACTTGCCCTACAAAGACTTCTGTGCAAGTCACTGGGCTTTTGTCCAGTTTGAAACAATTTCGATCGTAGTAAATCTACGGTTGAGTACGAACCAGTCCATACAATATGTGCTTGTTTCTATTTTCCTCACGATTGTAAATATTAAGGAATTTGAAGTGAAAATATAATTATTTTCCTACAGTAAGTATAAACCTTAAATAAATCACTAAATTAGTCTTGTTAAATACGTCAATATTTTGGTGAATGCACCTACTTACCAAAGTTTACGTTTACAGTACATAACCTTGCATACTAAATAAATACACATTTTATGTATGTGAATCTTGAAAATAAACTTTCGAGTAAGAGCAAATGAGAAAGATGTTTAACGACACTAAGCAATGTATGTACTACGTATGACTCGTCAAATTGGAGCAATGTCTCAAAATTAAGAGAAAATGAAACTTTAGAGAAAGAACATGAGGCAGTGAAAACTTGTATTTCATAACTAGGAACTATGCGTAGACGTAATTTCCCCCATTTCTCTCATTTAGTACGTGTTTCATCGTTAACGTTGGTTGAAAGGAGTGGCAGGCGAGCGGTGTAGCCGCGGGGCGGGGCTCGCCTGGGCTCGCCGGGGCGCGCGCTGGGGGCCGCGAGCAGACAGAAGGCGCTACGTTTTAAGGAGCTCAATAAACACGAAAGAGGGCGCTTCAACACGTCATCAACCGGCGGCGGCAGAGCAGCGCACTTGGCCCGCTCCCTCTCCGGCCCCTCTCCAACAACAACGCAGCCTCCCTCCCGCCCGCCACCCCAACCTTCTTTCCCGCCCCGGCTCCCACCACTCCCCGCCTCTCGCCCCTCCCCGCCTCTCGCCCCTCCCCGCCTCTCGCCCCGCTGCGGGGAGGAGCGGGGCAGGGGCGGGCGGAGGCAAAGGCGGGGCCGGAGCGGGGCAGGGCGGGACGGAGCGGGGCGGAGCGGGACGCGGCGCGTGGAATGCTTTGTAGTGTTGCGACATCGACGAGAAAACATCGATGTTCAAAACCGAAGCTTCGATGTCAGTAATACATCGACCAAAAATAATCGATGTTTTAAAGTTCGTTTGTGGTTAAAGTTGGTAATGTAATCAAGTTGGTAAAATAACCTCTACCATTAAATACGTGCGCGAAAAAATTTAATTTTGATCATGGCCGTACTTATTAGTGTATAATTAAAATTTAACTGAAAACAAATGCATACGACGTTTTTCCATGTGTGAAATACAGGAAGGGCAAAGGATATACCAGGCCATCAGGATAATCTCGAGCAAGGGATGGTAGCTGCTCGATGAAGATAGAACAAACCGCGTTCGTTTCGATCCAATACAAATTGACATTGGTACCATCAGTTATTTTTCTTATTTTAACTTTTACGAAATTGTGATTATGGGCATCTTTCATCCACGAACAAATCATTGAAAATGTAAAAACATCGAACCCAAAACATCGATGTTAAAAAACATTGGTTTGAATACATTGATGTTTAAAACATCGAACCCAAAACATTGATGTTATAAAACATCGAACCCAAAACATCGGTTTGAATACATCGACGTTTAAAAACATTGTTATTTTTACATAAACATCGATGTTTTGAAAACATTGGCATCGATGCCGCATCCCTAGTGCTGTACGCAGCGCTGCGTTGGCGTCGGAGGCCGCTCCGCTGGCGAAGAAGGGCGCGGTTCGAGCCCCGGCCGGCGCGGCGCGGCGCGCGATCGATAAGAAGGCGGCAGCGGCGGAAAAGGCTCCGCGCGCGACCTCTGGCGGCGGCGGCGGCCGCAGCTGCTCATCTGCGTGCGCGCCGCCAAATGGCACACGGAATGCATCAGTTCGGTACTCTTCTCTGTTATTGGAGGCAAGGAGCATTTTGGAGGGAGGATATGTGGGGGAGATGTTTCTTGAAACATTGTGACGGTAACACATGAAAGTGGAGGATTGTGAAAGGTATTATGAAAAAAGGTTCCCTCTGATGAGGGAACAATAAAGTTCAGAAATGTCCGCGAGGAAGCAATGTTTAGTAATGAACAAAAACCCCTTGAGAAAATTTAAAGTTATTTTTACCTTAAGACAGTTTGGACGTTTTAATTGTTTTTCCACAAAAATTAGAGTATAAACCAATTCTATTACATAAAACGAAAATGAGCATTGTGTTAAGTTTAAAACGGTCCCTGTCAATCGATCTAATGTTTTGGATTTGTCTCAAAGTCCTCTCAATGGCCGCTTACATAGGAAGCGCACTTTTCAAATCCAATGTGCAAGGATCAGTTCGTCTCTTCTTACATTTTTGAGGGCCATGTGCGTTCGGGATTCCTCACGGTCCTGCCGGCAGTCTTTGCGGGCCCTGTGATTAGCCGCATAGAGACGGCGCTCTTGAACGTTCCTGTTTTATTGTTTTACTTATCTGGGTTTACCAGGTTTTGGGTTTAAAGACAGACATTTCCTCTTCATATTTTAAAGGAAACTGAACCCTACAGAGGTGTATGTGCATAGACGCACAGACTACGGAAAACCTCGAGCCCGTATTCTGAAAAAAATCACTAGGCTAACGGGCTTCGAGATTGACAAGTTTGTATCCAGGGTTTTGTGACTGCAGACGCTAGCGTTTACCGGCGTATAAAGCCACGGTGTAAAACGAGACAGGCAAATGAGACAGGAGAACATGTATGGGCGCCTTCAGAAGAGTTTGGTGACTGGTTACAGATAATTCATACTTAATATTTTAATGTGATTATGAAATTAATTCTAATTTTAAATCGTGCTATTGTTTCACGTAGCCTATTCGCAGCAGCCGTCTGCGGAAATTATATCGGCGTTCATTCTGCGTGTAAAAATATAGTTTTGTATACGTTTTTTGTTTATCACGGTGAATAAAGACAACTGCCAAAAATGGCTAAGAACACATTTTTGCGTACAGCGTCATATGTTCATATAGTGTTTAGTAAGCCACTTTTAATAACTGCAGAAAACAAAACCAAAAATCCTTTTATCACTAAAGAATGCATTTTTAAATGCCGTATGGACTGTGCTTTTCGCTTAAGTTATAAAAACCTAATTGTTAAAATGCATAGTTATTTTGAAACACATGTGAAATCAAAGGGCTAAAGAATAAAATAGCACCGTTGAATTATTTTTTTTAAGTACTCGAGCTTTTACAATACGAGAAATATCGTATAGATTTGGCAAACATTCTTGTTTTCCAAATCCACGGACACAACACATGTTGTTAGGAAACCACTTCGACCTATTTTCGGCGTGAAGTGCCCACGAGCTTTTTGTGTTTGTTATCGTAGTCAATGAAGCGCGCGATACAATTTATTATATAAGGCACGTGCCAGGCAAACATCGACGTCTGCACCCTGCGGCCGCGACCACATCGGCGCGTGGACTTGGAACGTCCTTGCACGTTGGGCAGAAAGCGGCGTCACCCAAAGTCGCGGTTCATTGACGCTCTATCAGCACGGGTCGGAAACTTAAAAATACACGAGCGGCGAGTTCGAGGAATCGCTAGAATTCGAAGAAAACGGTTGGGTTTGGCCCGCAAACGCGGGCTTTCCTCTCCTTGGCCGCGGGCGCGGGGCGGTCGCCGGGCGGGCGCGGGGCGTGTTGTGGGTCGCGCTGTGTTTGGGGAGCGAAGTGGAGCGCGTCGTCTGGGTTTCCCGTCCATTTCTTCGCCGGCACGGCGAGGCGCAGAGCGTTTGCGGAAGAGGCGCGGGTCCAGAGGTCAGTGGGGACGCGACGTGCGGCGCAGATCTCGCCTCGGCCGAGGGGCTGGCGACACCGCGGCGAGGTTTGCACCAGCGTCTTCCACCAGTCGCTGCTCCCGTCGTAAATTCTTATGGAACAGCTGACGATTGAATCAGGGGCAAATCAACGAAGAGGGAAAACGGGATCGCTTCCCTCCTTCGGGACTTGTACTTTGGAGAGCTGCACGTGAGGGGGGGATGGGCGGGGATTGGTGGGGATGGGTGGGGATGGGAGGAAATGGGCAGGGATGGGTGGGGCAGGGCGGGGGCGGGCGGGGGCGGGCGGGGCGGCATTGCCATGTTTGTGTTTTAAGCTTTGTTATTTAAGGTCGCATCAACATCTAGGTCATTAGCGACCACTTTTAAGCTTTGTGCCGCAACAAATGATTTGATGATAGCAGTTTGATCATCCGCGAAGAACGTGAATATTCCTCAAGGAACAGAATCTCCTAATACACTCTGTCGTCTAAGGGAGGAATATTGCAGTGTTTGTCTTTTAAGCTTTGTGCCATAATAAATGATGTAATGATAGCAGTTAGATCTTCGGCAAACCACGTGATTATTCCTCAATGAGCAGAATCTCTTAATGCACTGCTCGGAGTTTAAGAAGCATTTTTTTTATTTAGAAAGAAAAATGCAAATGACTGTCGTCTTACTTTAATAAATTTATCAACTACATGTATTGTTCATTGTTAATTTATTGAGTCTGGCCGCAATAAGAAACTTCCTTTTTATTGTATTAAAATGTTACTATAGCTTCTTAGTACTTAAACAGCTTACTGTTATGCTTTCACTAGCAACATAATACGCTGCGTTCTCTTACAATTTTCAGATTAAGATCGTGTAGTCTACTCTGATATCTATTTTCCTTTCCACGGTCTTCAAAAATCGATGCATCAAGCAAAAAATAAATAGATGGCTGCATTCCTCTTTTCGTTTTCTGCTATCTCATGCGAGGCTTCGGAAGAAGAGTGAAGGCATATCCCTATGACTCTGCATCACCAGCGCCCGTAGGAAGAATCTCCCGGGAGTTTGAGCAGCACCGCTCCATCGCTTCCTGCAATCCTGCCCCCGCTGTCGCCTTCCTCGCTGCCGCTAGGTTTCTGCCGAGTGGCGTCCGCCCGCGCGCGTAAAACCACGCACCGAGCTGCCTGAGGATTAGATGACCCGCCCGCCCACGCTTCAAACCGAACCTTCTCCGAAGAAGAAACAGGGGAGGCTCTCGGCTACCAACTCCGTTCTGAAATCGCAGGTCAGTCGTTGGCCTGAGCAAGCGCACACGACCGTGTCCATTCGCAGGCCTTTTTTTCAGTTTTTCTTGTATCCCGTCACCTAGCCGTTATTCCATGGCCTCTAAAGCGCCTTTGGGGACGTCTTAAATCGTGTAATTGACAAAAAACTCATTTATAGGTTTGTAATAACTAGGAATATGTTTTTTAAAAACAAACAAATGCGGACAAAACATGCAAAATTATAGAACTCCACTCCCTAGTAATATCTTTGAAATTGAGGCGTTCGACCGGCTGAGTTAGTTAAGAGTCAGCATTACAGTTCTCTCCTCAATGAATTCTGATCGGGAGGTCTTATGGCTCGAGTGCCATCCATATCAGATTTTTGGCACTAGCTACACAGCTAGTTGGTCGAATTCATACGTTGCCTGGAAGATAAATCCAACGGCCGGCTGCTCTGATCGGTAGTTTTCTGTATTTTCACTTATGTGTCAGGGGAATGCCGGAGCAGTACCGTAACAAAAGGCAATGGACCGCGCCGACGATTGTGTTTATATGTATGTGTGCTTCTAGAGATGAAAGTAGACTGGGACGGTGCCCCGTTGGTGAGAGATACCTGTAAGGGGAAATCCCCTTAAGCCGTTGTCTTGGTCGGCGCCGGATCTCCATCCTATGAGAGTAGATCACCGCCTCCTCCCGAGATTTAAAAAAAATTCACTATACTAACGTAACTATCGGTTGAAGTGATCGGAAACTTCAATCTATCATTGAGGCGTTCAGTAATTAATGGTATCTCTCAGATAACGTTTTGAAGAAAACTCAATTTGAAACTACAGTTTAAACACGTGGAGTTATATAAACCTTATCATATGAATGAATATTTCTGTTAATTATTTGTTCTTAAATTCACTTTAAGTACAGAAAGAGAGAGCTACTTTTCAAAAACCAATAATCTCGATTTTCCTGAACATGTGAAAACTATTATTTACACCCAAATGTCTCAATTATTTCGAAGAATACAGTAGTTATAACGCTTTAAAAACTGAATTTGAATTCAAATTTAATTTACGATTGCAGTAGTACTTTGTAGGTCTGACAATGACCGCTCGTCAGTGCCCAAATACGCAAAAGTGAAAGCTGCGGCTGCGGTTCGGAGCTTTCGTGCGAGTCTTAGAGCTGTGTTCACCCTTCTGTGGAGTGCATTTTGCACACCATATGAACACCGTCGCCTTACACATTCATTAGTGTATCATTTTTCACTCCTCATGATCATCCTTCCGTTCTTTACACAATGAAAAGGAAAGGCAAGTCACGATGGCTGTCGCCTGCCCAGGAAAGAGGAGAAGCTGTAGAAATAATGCAAAGGGCGATAGTTTAAGTACGAAGTAGCTTCAGCGGGAGATTTTTAAATCAATACAGTGCGAGCAAATCCAACTAATGTACCTGCACTCGAATTTAAATAAAATGTTAAACCTTTAGGGGTGAAATATTAATATATTACTTTTATTTACAATTAAAAATCGGGAGAGGTGGCTCAGGGCATCAACTGATGTCACTGCTGTGCCTCTGATCAAGAGGTCCTGGGGTTCGAGTCCCGACAGTGGCAGAATTTTCGATGGCTAGGTCGAGTTCTGGAGGAGAATTCTAGCGGCCCGCTGTTTTGATTGGTAGTTTTTCATGTTTTTTCCGATTAGCACCAGGCGAATGCCGGAGCAGTACTCCTCCAAACGGGCCACGGACCGTGCGCGATCTTTCCCTCCCATTCTTCGTCGTGTCCTACCCCATACACTACCACACATGTCGGGAGACCGGTCGAGGGCTTAGAGCTTGTCCCGACTGGGACGGTCCCCGTTGGTGGGAGATACATGGTTGAGGAAAACCCCGCTAGCCGACAGTAGGTCGGCGCCAGATCTCGCCACCCAGGGCAGGATCACTCCCACTTCCCGAGCAAAAAAGCATGCACTACACTTACGAGAATAATTATCTTAGCAGTTGACGCTTCGGAATCACTAATCAATCAACAGAAACAAGTGAATGGTGAGCTCATCGGAAGCTACTTCAAGCTAGCTTTCGCCTGAAGATGGCACTGGAAGCAACACCCAATACTTCTGCAGGCGCAAGCCTGTTTTCTCCTTCGGAAATGAGTAACCCACTCGTGGCATCGCAACAGTACTTTCCGTCACTTCAAATTTTGCAGCCATAGAAGTGAGGGAAGATAACTTATTTCTCGGACACGAATTTTCCTCGTGTTTTCTTTTCAAGCCTCTCTTGACTTTGTACGAGTTTTAACAACACGCACTTTGTGCGAGTTATAATACTCATAAAGAGAATAATTCGTCTCACTTTATCGTAATTTCTCTGTTTAAGTGCTAATTCTGACTACATCCTTAATCTGAAATTATAGTATTACGCTTGAAAAACGTTTTCATTAAGATTCGTTTTCTTTTCCTCTGGATTGTCCTTTATCCTCGTTCTTTTGGAAATGGATGGGTAATGTGAAAATCCGTACAATGAACGAGATTGTCTCCAAGCGGCACAGAAAATCGTAAGATTTTTCATTTTTAAGCCTTTATTTCTTCATATACGAATTTTTTCATTATTTATTGTTATAATGATGAGCTTTATACACAGAACTTCAGCTCTGGAATTGTGTGAATTGAAGATACATACAAAAGCTTTATTGAGCGTTGTAAAATAAGATGCATTTAACTACAGTTGAGCACAACTACGTGCCAATAAAGAAGTA
The DNA here is from genome assembly GCA_011170035.1 of Teleogryllus occipitalis. Classification (NCBI taxonomy): domain Eukaryota; kingdom Metazoa; phylum Arthropoda; class Insecta; order Orthoptera; family Gryllidae; genus Teleogryllus; species Teleogryllus occipitalis. Next base: position 50,404 of record BLKR01004025.1, on the reverse strand, counting down.
ATCACATTGAAAATTGATTACAAAAATATGACTGATTTATTTTTTTTGTCTAGAAATGTATTGTCATTAAAATTACGAAAATCTATGAGAAAAAAGAAACATTATGAATGAAATGAACGGCAACTGATTACATAAAAATCTTGGAGTGTAGAATTTTCTGGTAAACACAATGCATTTGTGTTGACGAGTTTGAGAAATAGTTCAGATTTCCAAAAATTGCATCCCTAGCAATAAAACCAAAATGAAATTCAAATCATTAAGATACGGACTTTCGACTCATTCTTCTTGTCACTTTAAGACTTCAATTCATTGTCTTTATCGTGTTATCTGTAGGCTAAATCATCTTGTGTGTCAAACTCGCCCCTTTAAGCTCCATTTAATACATACCGGTTTACTTGAGCAATGCGGATCTAAATTGAGAATGTTAACAGGATGATAAAAGACAGCTGTTTAGTTGAGAAATTCAAGCTAAAGATAAAAATGTCTTGAACCTTCGTCTGCCTTGAAGTTACGTAAGCATAAAATGTTTTGGCTGGCGAAGGCATTCGTAAAAGCAAAATGTGGCCTCTACAGAGCAACCAGAGTGTGCCGGATTACTAGCAAGGAGTATGCTTTGTAAAGCATGCTTATCGCTATGGCATTGCTTTACTGTTTTTGGATGTTAACCTTCGTGAAAGTTTGAATGTTCCATTGATAAAAAGCGGAAATTTACTGTGTATTTGTGAAACACACATGTCTTGTTTGATAACGAGTATTTAGATCATTCTCCTCAGTGGCTTTCTGACGACAGTTTCACAGAGGGGGATTCGTAGTGAAAATATCTGTTGTCGTTAGTATGAAAGCAACCTGACTTTAAAGGCTTCACAACAATGTCTGTCGCCCCGCAATTCATTAAATCCATTGCAATGCCATTCACTGCATCAATGTGGTATCGTAATAGTTTGGTTGTACTGTCGTATTGTCTATCTGTTGTGTCTTCAAATGTAGATATTTTACAGAGAACTACTTAGATTAATTTCCGAAAGAAAGTTCAAAATATGGGTATAATCGTCAAATGAATACTTGCATTCGTATTACTTCCCAGAATCCAGAGTGCGTTGTTCGAAGAGTTGTAATTTTGCGCAAACACTAGACCGTGGTGGATATGCGCACATAATTTATAAGACTCAGTAAAGAATATTAATTTGTAATTAGGTGTTAGCTTATTTCACATGTATGATTCGGTGTATGGCATTGTTACGTGGTTAAATTTGGGTTAAATATCAAGCAACACGACTTGAAAAACTTTAGAAATTTAAATAACATCTTCACGTTGTATATCGTTTTACAGAAGCGGTTGATCGCATATTTCGTGGTAATTTATCCTTTAGGCATATTATTAAATGTACTTAATTGAAATTTAAAAAATCGTTTTCTCTTTGTCGAGTTCATGGAATTAATTTATTTCTGGAATAAAGTATTCATCAAACATCTAAGAGTTTCATTCAAATGCTCTTAGGAAACTGGTAATACTTTTACATTATTTTTCAACCATCTTAAAAGTTATAATTATTGTGTGATTTTAATATTTTGGCACTTTCGATGGAGATACGGAAATATATACAGTACAAACAAAACTGATGTCGAATTTGGAGAGATTCACCTACTCCAAATGATAGCTGTACCCCGTAAGTTTATCGTCTAGATATGATTTACGTGCTCTACAGAATTTAGTGCAATTGAAATGTGATTTGTTGAATCCCTGCGAATCAAACGTAAGAAAGCAATGTGTGGAAATGTTCTGTGAAATACAGATGAAACAGAATTTGAACTCGAGTCGTTCATTAATATAGTCTAATTTGATTGTAGGGGATAGTAACATTCAAACGTGTCTCGTACTTAATCACTCAGACATCAATTAACCGCTCCGGGGGGAGTGGCCATTGTAGGCCACAGTGGTCGCGTGGCGACCGCACCCAAGCCTCTGCAAAGCAGCCCCTGCCCCGACCACCCTCTCCTTGAGCACCGCAACGGCTCTGCGGCCGGGCGGTGGTTGGCGGTCGGGGACGGTCGCGCCCGGAGCGGCGGGCCCAGAACCCTCCACCACACAACCACACGTCCCCCTCGAACACTGTTCCAAAGATGCTATGCTAACTGTACAACGCTCGTTTCCCATTTTTAATTTGTTCTGAAACAAATGCCGAAAATCGAAATTCGTAATAAAGGCCAGTGTTAATAATTGAGAGACGGACTGGAAGTATAAAGGGCAGAAGGATATCGGAATTAACGGTTGTAATACAAAACACTCGTGTTTCAGCGTTGGGGGTAATATAATGAGTAGTGCGCGATCGCGTTTTGAAATTAAGGCAAATATTTTCAATGTAACTTCTGAAACTTTCGTTATTGTAGCGAAGAAAAAAATATTTCCTGTATTTAAAGATACTTGTAGCAGATACGTTTCTTTAACACGAAAGGGTAAGTTTTTATTGCTCGCATGGTTCAAGGAGCCCCTCGCATTTAGAAGCCTGTTGAAAACAAAAATCTGGTAGAAAATTGCGTATTTCCTGTGACACTTCTTTTTGATAACATATTTTTTTCGATCATTCAATAAAGCATTCTGCGTATAGCTGAATTTATCGTATTGGCCTTTCGCTTCGATGTTAGTTTTGTAACCAAAGCTTTTTTTCTTTTAGGTTACACGGGCGGCGTTCTTGTTCTCGAACACAATTTTTGTGCGTCGAATAAGAAACGGATTTAGGAAAACAGTGAAGTATCATTCTTCTTGAATGAAGGCCGTCCCGCGTAAAGTTATTACCAAAAATAATTTGAAGTGATGTAGCGTCAGGGGAGGTTGTATGAAGGGATGTTGTATCAACTTCGCATCAAACCTGCCGACAAAATGCATACCCATCGCGCTTTCCAATTTACCTAAGAGCTATTGGCGTCTCCCACTGCTCGCATGCTGTCCTGGGAACGTTGTAATTTCCAGAAACGATGCTTTTACCGCATTGTCTCTTTTATACAAGCAAGATGGCGTAATTATTTTATTTTTGCTCCTGCTCTAAAAAGTAAATGAACATTTCCTAACATATATTTCAAATGTTTTAACGCTACGATTATTCTAAGATAATACTTCAAAAATATTTTATTTTTATATAGGCTCATATTTTTGTTTTCTTCACCTGTTGGAACGCACAATAATGATTTTATCTTTAGTTTTATTTTATGTTAGTTCATTCAGAAGTATGCTAAGTGCTTGTTGTTATGTGAAGTATATTTATATTTATTATATTGATTTACCGTATGTTCGTGTCATGGAAACGTAAACCTTTCACAGCTAGCTTCCTCTTGTTTATTTGGTGGTTTCTAGTAAATGCATGCTGTATTTTCGTTTCGTTTTCAAAACCCCAAAACGATTTATTATTATTATTATTATTATTATTATTATTATTATTATAGTTGTTGTTATTGTTATTAATCCTTTAATTCTCGACTAAAGATGTCATGGGTCGGTTGATTATAAAGTCTACTCCGGGTTGCTATGGAGCAGATCTAGGAACTATTATTGCCTTTATAGTAGGTATTTTGCTTTATTTGGAACATCTCCCTTTTTGAGAAAAGTGTAGCACTTCCCAGTCTTTTGAATGACCTGGGAGTTTGACCAAGTTGTGACCCAAATGTTGCGGAACAAATTCCAGGGCTTCGATAACTGTTAGAACGACTTGTGCTTTGGCGCCCCACATTCAGCTGATCTCGATGTCCTTGCTCTTAAGACATTTCTCTACTTCCTTGGTTACGTTTTGATCGCATGGAACAGCAACATCTACAAGAACATACTTTTTTTCTCCAAATCCGGATAACAATATCCGGTTTCTTTGCCGCTAGCGTAATTTATTATATATTGTAATTAAGCTAATTTTTTGTTCGTACCACGTGGGACATGTGTTTTTGAACTTTCAGGTAAAGGTTTGCCAGTGGAGGTAACTGCACAACCTTTCGTATCTTTTCAAGTATTCCGCTTTTGCTAGAATTGGACAAGCTGACACGATATGATCAATGTTTTCTACTTGTTCTTGGAAAATGCTGCAATTGTCATGTTGGGAAATTTTGAGAACCGCTTTATCATGTGTTCTCAACGCCTGATCTTGAGTAGCTATTAAAACTGTTTTCGATTCTGGTTTCATTTTTCCCCTTTTAAGCCCATAAATCATTGATATTTATTGATCTGCATAGTGTCCATTCGTTTTTAAATGTCTATGGTTTGTCTCTCCACCATTTTTTTAACAGTTTTGTCTCATTATTATTATTATTATTATTATTATCATTATCATACACCGCCTCTCAATTTCTGAAAACTACTTTTTATTCTCATTCATATCTTCCATTTATTGAAATTTGATTCCGACAAGCCGCTCAAAATGTTTTAACTTTTTAACACGAAAGTGGGGAAGAGAACTTCTACATGTTTCTTATTATGCAAACACGTTGCCAGAATGTATTGTTAAAAACGTCGTTGAGGTTTCTTTTTATCTCCGGCATAGACTAAGACGTGTGAAGGGGCAAACTTCGTGTGGTTCTCTCTTTCGACGCGAAGTAAAGGAATCGTCGCAAGTGGGGCTCGGTGGGTGATGGGGCAGTTGCGAGGGCTGAATTCCAATGAGGAATATATTCAAAGGCTTCGCACCCTTTCACCTAAATTACATTCATCAGCCGCTCTCAGATTTGCTCCAAATTTCTTAGTAAGGTACCTTGAAGTACCAGCCACTAGACTCGCAAGAACCCAGCACTTTGCTCACTGATAGAATGATAATCAGAAACATTTCATATAGATGTGGATATTGTGCAGAAAACTGGCACTGTGTGAAGACGACGACTTTGCTTCGTTCTTATTGACAAATCCTCGTGCGGTTGCACATGTATTATTGTCACTCAAAGAGATTACATGAGATGATACTATATTTATTAATTATATTGGATGTGAAATATCTAACCAAAAATAAAACAAACATTCGAAAAACGATCAATTTAGAGTGGATACACGGATGTTTCGCATCATCAAATATTTTTCTTTGAAAAAATAATCTAGTAAGGAAACGTGCTAATACACTCCCTAATTTTCAATTAATACACGTGTAATTGTAAATAACATGATTAATTGGTAGTTTAGTAACATTAGTGGAATTTTAATAATAGCATTTTTAAGTAATTGTCTTAATGAAATATGTATTGTTGTAATGCTTTCCTGTTAGAAAATTATTCATCTAGAGATATACATATTGAACACTTTCGCACGAGATGGACAAGTTTCGTAGTTACATCTCCTAAATACCTAGTAACTCAGAAAGTGGACGTACTTGTTTTTTTTTAATCTGTTTATCTAAAAAAACATTTCACAAAACAACGTATTTATTTTTCTTCCCGAGATCGTAGTTTGTCTTTATTTGAAATGTGGCGAAAGTTCATGGTCACCATTCCAAAAAGGACTTTGGTATTCCCGTTGAACGCAGCGTGTTTGCTTCCGAGAAGCGGAATCGGCTCTTGCGGAAGATGGAAGCTTATTGTTTCCAAGCAACGAGAGAGCGACAGAAGAAAAACGAGGCGCGCCACGGCGACCGGCCGAGTCCCCTCACTTATGCATGAAGCCGCTCTCCGCGCTGGGCTCTCGAACGCTCTCACAACCTACCCTCTACGCGCTCTGAATGCCCGCCTGCCCGCTGCCCGCCTGCCCGCCTGCCCGCCTGCCCGCCTGCCCGCCTGCCCGCCTGCCCGCCTGCCCGCCTGCCCGCCTGCCCGCCTGCCCGCCTGCCCGCCTGCCCGCCTGCCCGCCTGCCCCCCTGCCCGCCTGCCCGCCTGCCTGCCCGCCTGCCCGCCCCTCGCCCGCCTGCCCGCCCGCTGCCCGCCCCTCTGCCCGCCTGCCCGCCTGCCCGCCCGGCTGCCCGCCTCGCCCGCCCGCCTCGCCCGCCCGCGCTCGCCCGCCCGCCTGCCCGCCTGCCCGCCTGCCCGGCTCGCCCGCCCCGCCCGCCCGCCCGCCCGCCCGCCCACCGCCCGCCCGCCCGCCCGCCCGCCCCCCGCCCGCCCCCGCCCACCTCTTCCCCGTGCCTGAGATACCAGCACCCCGCCATGTCCGCCTGTCCGATGAAAACATCAACAAACAACATCGATGTTCCAAAAAATGACAAAACATTTAAAAAGTAAATAAATAGAATGTCCTAATTCTAATGTGATACATAACATGCCATTATTAGTTTAAAATATTTTCCGCCTTAAATTTGACTATCGTTTTAATTTTGTAATACATGTTCTGTGTAGTTAAGGTTCAAATTGTACTTTAACGATATTATCACTTCAAAATAATCAAAAAAGATAACAACACGGGAGGAAGGTTGTGAATAACTAACGGTTTCGTGCCGCCTGGGTATAGACAATAGTGACCGTTGTGAATGGATTTTGATTGCAACACACAAATAAAATTGATACAGGAATTTTATTTATATCATAATTTTGTTTAAAAACATCCATGTATCAGAACAAAATATCGATGTTATTGCTCGAAAATATCGACGTTTTAAAAACATCGATGTTCTTTTGCCATCTCCACTACCAGCTCCCACACGCACGAGGGGCAAAATTTAAATTCCAGTAAGTATCCTGAATGTCGCACTCACTAGTGTCCGTGCGCACTCGTGGAACTTCAGTCCCCTTGAGCTGAGGACTCACATTCACACATTAGTTTTTAATAATTTTCTACATTATAACTTGCATTACATTACAAATAACTATAAATCAACGAATATAATATAGGTACTTTTTTCCTGTAGCATTACAAAACATTTTCTATCCTACATAGTAGTGAATGGGAAGTACAAATAAATTCAAATTCAGTATATATGGAAAATGTGTTATAAGAAAACATCAAGTCGGCTGGTGACCACATATATAGGTCCCTTCCATCCACAAAAAAGTCTGGTTGTCCCGCAGGGTATTGACGATGTGTAATTGACGCTACTAGTCAGCCTCTGAAATGTCTAGCGTATCCACTGGCAGGCTTCATCAAAGAACTGATCTGCATCACTTGTTAATACCTTACCTCTTCTTAATAAACTACTTTTTGTATTATAGCGTGCCCAGAAAAACTTGTAATCTCTCAACATTCGTTTCTATGTAATTACTTGTTTAAGCCTTTATTCCAGTTTCTCCCAATTGATAATTTCGTGTTCTTATGTATTGCTTCTTCTCTCCCCATATAACTTCGTGAAACGCATTTATCTCGCCAGTACATTTCTTTACAGTCGTCTCCATGTTTTTCTTTTTTAATGAGGCACTTTGTTATCAACCTAACCTCCCTTCTCGATCACTAATACCGACAAGTTTTTCGTAGGTGTTACATCTTTTCTGACTATGCTTCCAGGCGAGTATCACCTCCCCGAGCGTGGGAAGGATTTTGGTGCACGTAAAACATCACATATGTTGTTTCTGTTTCAAAAGTTTAAAGAACGATAACTCCGTCAGCTCTAACATCCAAATACACGACCGCAGTGCTTCCTGCAATCCTACGGCTTTGACAATCTGATTGACCTCACCGTCCTTTCCCTTTCTATGTAACCCTATCCCCTCCCCCGGTCTCCCAAACACCGGAACACGTAGGCGCTGTGTGATAGCCCTCAGATGGGCACACGCGGCCGCTCCGATACAACGCTGTTTGTTCGCTCGGTCCGTGGAATTGGTGTGGCCCTCTGCAGTAGCCTCTCGGTCGCAGCTCCTCTGTTGGCAAATTGTCAATGCAAACATCACGTGCCGCGTCCAGTTTATTCAAGCGATGGAAGGGCCAACATGTATTTACATTTGTTTTGTGCGCCGCCCCTCCGCGGCGCCGTCGTACATTACTCTGCCAGATAGATTTTACGTTCTCTGGAACGAGGCCTGGCTGCGGCGGGGCCGTGGGTGGGGGCGGGGGCGGGGCCGCATTCGGAGGAGCAGTGGGCGAGGAGCCCGCCCGACGCACGCGGGCACTTTCCGCCACTGCGTTCCGCACTGGGTGTTCCGCAAGGCTGTGTTTTCCCCAAAATGGTAAACGTTTCGGTGTGCGTGCGTGCGTGCGTTCCACTGCGGAGCTTGCGGACCTCTCTGAAGTTTACAGGCTTAACTCGTGTGGATATATCATTCTGCCCTTTGTATTCCGTAAAGGAAAGCTGATAGGACAAAACTGAAAGCAGATTATGGTGGGACCCATGTTTGGTTTCATTTTAATCTCTGCAAAGATCGCGGAGGATTGTCAGAATTTCTTATCTCACATACATCAGATTCTCCTTAAAGATTTATAATTGCTTTGATGCGACATACAATTTGACCCATATTGGTTCTTGGTGATATTTTATGGAGTTTCAATACACATTCGCGAAGTTCAACATACATCAAATGCTGTAAATCGTATTGGAAGAACGACTAAGTATTGAAACTTTATTATGTTTTGCTGCAATATATAACATAAAATAAATAAAATGCGAAAATTACCGTCAGCTGGAAAATATTGACGGTGTATTGGGTCGTAAAAAGTGATATATTCTATTACAGACTGCAGTTAAGACACGTTGATCAGGCACAGAAAATTGGTTTTCCTAAATTATTCCTGGCAATGAGAGAAAACGCGTAATTTGAAATATATTCTTAATTTTATAAACTTTAATGCAATATTTAATCTGTGGAAGCGTGTACCCTACGAAAAGTTTTTTTTTTTCTCTTCAACCATTTTAATATTAAATGTCAAATTCTTAGACCAATAAGGCCAGTTGCTCGCTGTCCGCAGATCCTAATACAGTTACTCCGAATACCCACGCCTAATTACAGCGCACGACTTGAAATCGTCCGTCCTCGCCGTGGGACGGATTGCGTGGACGTGATTAGGACGGTCTTCACCGTCAACAGGCCGTGTAATTGCGCGACAGCGACACGGGCGCTCCACTCGGCCGGCGCGCGTACTAGCCCGCCCGGGCCGTCAATTGCCCCCCGTCCGTACTAAGCCGCTCCAACAGCCGCCCCCGCGTCGGCGGCGCGCTCCCATTGGCCGGGCGGCGGGCGGCGCGTGCCGCGTGCCCCTCGCCATTCGTTTCTTTCTCTTGCTCCTCCCCCACCCCCACCCCCTCCCCCGCCCAACGCCATCGATTTTTCCACCTCCTTTGCTTGGACGAGACGATACCTCCCACCCCCGGTGCTGGCACTCATGGTGGCGGTTTGTACCATTATTGAGTTTTTAGTAATCTAGATAGATTTTGATAGTTTGTGATACACGGTTCCCGATAAGAATTTATCAACAAAATATTTGTCAATAAAATCAGATACACGCCGCAACAAAAAAAATTAGTGTGCAATTAAAAAAAACTCGCAAAGGATAATGTGGACTGACACATGATTTCTTCATTAATGTGTGATTATAGATTTGAATATGATGATTCTGCACCGTTAAGATTATCTTTGAAATCTCAATACGATGCTCCAAGTAGATAGAATGTCAAGTATACAGATCACGGGCTCGGTAGGAAATGGGAAGGAGTAAGATGTTTTCAATATATGTGGGTCGCCCTTTTCTCCCTACACACATACATACACCTACACACACACATACATACTCCCTACACACATACATACACATTAAGTATGTGTGCAACGAGATACACACACCAATATATGTATATCTGTGTGCGTGTGACACACACACACACACACACACACATACCCGCATGCAGAGCCCCCACCTCCCCTCGTCTTCGACCCAGCCGTTGACCGCGTCTTCCCCCCACCGCGACCGCTGGTTTCAATTAATATTAATTGCAACCGCCGCGCCGGGGCACGATCACGCGGACCGCGCGGTCTGGGTCACCACTGCATCACTGGGAACGCCACCGCGGCGGCTGCCACCGCCTCCAACGCTAGGGCTGCAGGGTTGGCTCGCTAAAATGCGGCGTTCCAACCTTCCCTATTGCACATTTTGTACCAATAACCCATTGCGGGACTCAGTGTTTCAATCTGCTCTTTTTTAATTTTGAAAAACCATCATTCCTCATAACATGAAATTCGTGCTGGTACGCTGTTATAAGCTTAGGACTTTGAATAAAGTTTATCAATTGCTATAAATATCTTATTGATAAGAAACGTGTAGCACTTCAGAGTGAGGCGAAGATCTTATCACCTCAAAATTCCCGTCAGTGATTGAATTCAGTTCGCGCAAAAGTACACTGTAGGGATTCTAGGTACTGGCACTGTATGTAAATGTGTACATTTTGTATACACAACTTGTATAGAACCACTTATCCACATTGCGAGTATTATCATTAAAATTTCTGTGTTTAAATTGATCATGCTCGGTGCCGAAACCATTAAATTTTATTTCATTCTATTAACTCTGTGTTTTCGCGTTATTTCCCAATTACTTTAAAATAATTCTTTAATACGTCTAGAAGACGTGTAGTAAATCATAAACAAAAAATCTGAGGACCAGGTCTCGTCTTAGCATGCGGTGAATATCAATTGTTACGTATCTGTGCTTGTATAAATATCTAATTTCCGCGTCCTATAACGTTTCTAAACATTACACTAATACCAGTATCGCCAATTTTAACCAATTTTCGCCCTCGAATACTTGCCTGTTGCTACATTTGTTAGCTTTGTAAAACCCACGCTCTCCTCCGCCTCCACACAATGCGCCTGCTGCCCCCCTTGACGAGGGCAGCCGAACAAACATCCGCATAACGAAAAAATGTGTTCCGGATGCGCGTGAGCGTCGAGTTTTCCCGGTCGAATCCCCCTCTTCCCGCGCCGATGCCCGGCGGCCCCCGCCAGCTCCCCCACCCCCTCACGGCTGAATAAACACGCCGCGCGCTTCATTAAAATACGGGCGGCGACTGCGACTGCGGCGCGATGCATCGCGTCGCCAGATGGCGCGAGGAACGGCGCTGAACTGCGCAGGGTGGACGGGGCAGGGGGTAGCGGGCGCGGTGGAATGGAGCTGGGTGGGACGGGGGGAAGAGAAGCGGGGCTCGTTGGAGAGGAGCCGGGTGGGACAGGTGGGTTGGGAAGAAGGGGGTGGAATGGGGCAGGGCGGTGTACATAGGAGCTGGGTGGGATAGGGTGTGAGTGAAGAGAGGTGCAAGATAGCGCAGAGGCGGGGCGGGGCGGGTGGGATTGGGGCTTGTGGAGTGGGTGGGTTGGGAAGAAGGGGGTGGAATGGGGCAGGGCGGTGTACATAGGAGCTGGGTGGGATAGGGTGTGAGTGAAGAGAGGTGCAAGATAGCGCAGAGGCGGGGCGGGGCGGGTGGGATTGGGGCTTGTGGAGTGGTTTGGCGCTGGAGGGGGGTGATGAGCGGGGTAGGGCGAGTACGAAAGGACCGCGGAGGAGGGCACGTGAAGTCCTGCGCTGGGAACCAATCAGCACAGTAAATCATCCAATATTCTGATTTCGACACAGCTTGCGATATGTTTGTACGAACACCCACTATCAAACTTGAAAAGAGCATTAGTTGTGACCTATATATTGTATTGGCGACTGGATGAATTGAAAACTTGTAAGTCGAAATTTAAAGTGCATCGTTATAACCTATAAATCTATGTATTCGAATAAAGTGTAATTAACGAAAACTTCTTCAAATTCCTGTAACTTCGTTTGAAAGTACCAAATTTCACTAACCTAGCGCATTTTCACAGAGTAACACGAAAATTAAATTCGTTTTAATTTAAAACAGTATCTTATGGCAACGAGGAATATCAGATGCAATGTGATAATCATGAATCGAATTGTGGCTGGAGGTTGAGGCTAGTGAAAGGCAAGGTGTGTAGGTTTCACTGTCTGTCGTAAATCGTCAATCATTAATGTATTCTTGCCATTTTAGTTGAAGGTAAAATAAGTGAATAAGTTAGTGAGATCCAGTGTGCCGGTCATTGGAAACTCAGTTGTGTTCGATGATCGATATGATTAAGAATCGGTGTGAGGAATCAAAGTTATCGTACCCATATCTATAAGTCGTAGAAAGTATCTCGGAGATAAAGAACGGAAAGTGCTTTTAGTGGAATTATTTGTATTTTGCAAACTTATTAACGACAAATAAATGTTATTTAATGCACCATCAGAACGAATATTTCACAGTTTACATTAATCTTCGTTTGTTACATTTTCTGCTACTCATTTACAAAACACGAGTTTCGATTACATATTCGAGTTGTTATAGACAATACTGAATACCTACGTTATGAAATGGATGCTGTGTAAGAAAGAAAATATATCAACAAAAGGGTGGTAAAAACGGACAAAAGATAAAATTAACGATCACAGCAACAGATGTAAAGGAACGTTAAAACATACAAACAAGTCTATGTGGAAACATGTGTCATTTACTCGAACACGATCGTCAAAGATTCGAATGTTTGTCATGCAAATGACTCATCGTGGAGGATGATCGCTGCAACGCCAGCGTTTGTGCAACGGCAGGCGCTGGGCGATTGCAGCGCGACCTGCGCAGGGCGGTCGTTCATCTGCTGAGACGCTTTCTCTCCGGGCGATGGCTTGAGCAGTTGAAGCACCTGCGACCGAGGACGATAAAAGCGGCAGTCGTCGCCCCTCCCGACCTGTTACTCCTCATTTTCCTTCTCCGCGAGCTCTCGCTTATTTACGACGACGCCCCGAGGCGGGGGCGAGAACGTGGGTGGCAGGGGTGGGACGGGGGTGGAGGGGGCGGCGGTGCGTGCGCAAGAGGCCGCCCCCGCGCTGCGCGGCCGTCGAGAGATCTCGACGCGCCGTCTCGTCTCGTCTCGACTCGACTGACGCGCCGCCGCCTCCGCCGGTTAACGAGAGCCACGGCCTTATCTCCGCTCCAAATTGCAAAGCGGCCAGCGCCCGCCTGCCAGCCTGCGCCGCGGCCCAATATCAACGCGCTGCCGGCGGCTAAGGAGACGTGGTCGGCGCAGAGGTAAGAGCTAAGGTTAGAGGGGGATCTGAGCTTCTCTGGACGCTAGAAAATTCCTGCGGGCAGAGAGTGTGGAAAAGGCCCTTTTAAAGCAACCGTCAAGTGAGAAGTGGGATAACAAGAAGGTTGAGAGATGAGAACGAACTCGGAATTGTGGCAAGAGAGGGTGAACAAAATGGTATTTTGGAGACGTAGGGACGTACGTCATGACCGACAGGAGTAACTGAGAGAATTGTGAATATAGTGGAACTACATGGAGAAGTTTCAGAGCTGGTGCGTGATTAAAACGTTGAACCTGAAGTGAAGGTAGGAGGGAATATGAAAACTAATCAGAGATCACATTATCTCACAAATGAAGTAACAGAAATTCGTATACCGTAATCATAAAGGCTGCAGCATGTATGAAATAATTTTAATCAACTGTTATATTTGTAAACCTACGAGCAATGCGAGGACCGAAAGAAAATAAGAAATCTTAACTTACGGTAAGTGACAAGAAGGCCTACCGATCATGATGTTTGGTCGGTAGGTCTTCGTGTCAGGCGAATGGAAACCCATGCAGAGTAAGGACGAACAGAGGAGACGGCGTACGGACGAACAGAGGAGACGGCGTACGGACGAACAGAGGAGACGGCGTACGGACAAACAGAGGAGACGGCGTACGGACGAACAGAGGAGAGGCGGCAGGATGAAAGAATGGTGTGGCAGGGGCGCCAGGCAGCCGCTGTGCGGAGGACGGGAGGAAGGACTCGGAACCACGGGATGAAACGAGGAGGAGCCCGGGCAAGAGCGGGAGGGGCGACGAGTACCTGCAGAGGCTGCAATTAAAAGCGGAGCCGCCGCTCGAAAAATGAAGTCAATTAGAAGCGCTGAGAGGTCGTGTCCCCGGCACTCGCCGCTGCGAGGCAGGGCGCAGCGCGTGCAGCATCTCCACCTCTCTCCTCGCCCACGTCTTCCGTGGTAAGACTCCTAGGCATTATCCTAGGCATGGCTTGTCCACTTTTTCATCTTAGCTGGCTCACGGCTTCAACTGCTGTCCGGGAGGTCCTCGGGTTTGAGTTCCGACGGTGGCAGGATTTTCGACACTAGCCACACATTCAGTCACTGACTGGACGAAACTTCTAGCGTCCGGCTGCGCTTTTCAGTAGTTTTCTGCGGTACCTCCGTTCACCACCACACGAATGCTGGATCAGTACCCTAACAAACGGGCTACGAACCGCGCGCGTTGTTTCCTTCACCTTCCTTGTTCTACCCTCACACCGTATAAAACTCTCTTATATGTATTACACTAACAACCACACACCGGAAGATCGGAAGCTTAGAGCTTTGTTCCGACTGGGGCGGTGTCCACCTGGTGGAAGTACCTGATTTGGGAAAAGCCCGCAAGCCGACAGATAGGTCGGCGTCGGATCTCGTCATCTAGTGGTGAGATCATCGCCACCTATGATAACATCATTTACTACGCTTCCGGGATTAATGATCTTAGCAGTTGACGCACCCTGAATAGCTAATCAATCAACCAAAAACTTATCCTCTTTGTCTCAGATAATAATTGCATAGCATTGAAGAACCAAACTGTAGGGAAGAGATACGATTCTATTTGAAATTCAGAATCCTGTCTGCTTTCTAGGAGAAAGGTACCAATTCAATAACCTATAAGTAGATAGTTTACATTGTGCTGTCGGATTTTAGAAATATATTTTCAACCGTAATAACTAAGAAGTCATTAAATGGGGGCATTAGACTCCCCAAATCTCGAGTTAGAAACTAATCTTGTATGTATGGCTTAACCTGTTGTGTGCGACTTCACGTTTCAAAGACAGTTTGCACAACATACGTGCAACATTCGCTTTATGGCAGGGCCATGAAAGCATGACTGCGAGGTTCGTTAGAAGTCTCTTTACGAGCAGAACTCGACATCCAGCACTTCGGAAGTGAAAACTGGTTAGTGTTCTTTGCAACAGTGCGTTCAACCGTTCGTGGGATTTGATGGGTTTTGAGAGAAGTTCACGTAACTGCTGAAGCTCGCAGTGCTGAAATTGACAATCTCTTGACTCTCGGGATTAGTTTGTACGTTTTCTACACACTAAAGAACAGTCACATTTTCAAGTTTCCCTTCTGCATTTTCTTCCGTACTCGTTAGCGACGAAGTATTTTCCCAATTTCGTGATAATATTTTGTTGTTCATCTCCCTTCTCCACAGCGCTGGGGTTACAAATCCTGAACAGCTTTGTTATTAAAGGTATTTTAGAAGAAGTTTAAGTACTTGTGGAGAGTTAAGCCCCGCTGAATTCATTTTAATAGAATGTACCACTCCATTGCTAAAATTACGAATTTTCTAAGTGAACAGTTACTGCTTAATGAGTAGGAAGATTTTAAACTTACTACCAAGTATGGAAGATTGGGATATAACATTTTCGTTATCAACTACGAAGCAAGTTAAATAATATATTCACATAAAGGCGGCTCCACACATTCGACTTTCACCGAATAGCAAGCTACTGCTCGCCCAGTCCCGAGCAGCCAATGTGTGCAAAAGATAGACACACGGTAGTTAGTGCGAGCACCGAATGTTCGTCGCTCGACAAATAGCAAGCAACCCACGCTACTCGGGTTTCGGCGAGCGATCTCTCGCTACGCCGAATACCGAATGTGTGGAACCGCCTTAATGCGAAACGAACGATCGAAAAAGAAAAGTTCCGTGTGAATACATTCTTACATATAAGCATGCGTACGGGAGGACGACGATTGTGGCCTCACTGAAAATTTCGAATTGGACCTCTAGTCGTACTTAATAAAACGTTATTTCCTAAATCCCATTTCTTGATTTTCCCCCTTTTTTTAAACTGAGAGTTTGGGAAATTAATACACAATTTTGGAGAAAATACTCTCCAAACCATTTGTGCACGCTGTAAAGCAATTGCCAGGTATAAAAATATAAAACCAATTGTATTTATTATTTTATCATTTAAGTTATTTTATTATCCTTGCATTATGTTTTATTTGTTTACAAGTAAAATAAGTCGTTCTTAAAAAAACATTTAATGGAAAATGGGTGGAGTGGGGACAGAAGGACTCAGAAATTTAGTTGCCCCCTCTAGTTTTTTAGGCCACACAAGCCTGTATTATTATGGGATGACTAAATCTATCGGCATCAGCACAAAAGATTTTCTATGCGTTGTTCATTACCTCGACATCCACGCGTGTATGCGGCTCACTCGCTCTGTGCAAGCGCACGTGCCTTCACACAAGCCCAGATATGTTAGTTTCACCTACTCAGGCATAAATACTCGCGCTTCAGCATTTGCGATCACGCTTTCTCGTACCTTTCCACTACGTTCAGCGTAATTGTTACCAATTAACATTGGTGTTCTATATTTGGATCGCACAACCATTGATTCTAAAGCAATTTGAATCTTGTCGTCGGCACTTCATAATTGCGATTATTCATTGCATTCTCAGAACAATATACGTTAATGGAGTGGGTTTCCCTGATATTCAAACAGATAAAAACTGATATCTAAAAATGAATAAATCTTGCTCTTGTAAAGTACTTTACGTCCTCTAAGAAGTTTAATCAGAATCCACTGGTAATAGGTCCGTGTTACGGAAAAATTGGTTTACGGCAAAACTTTTAGTCCGCTTGCCTCCGTGCAGACAACATTAGTGCTTAAACCCTTCAAATTATTTTCTTTGAATTTGACGTACCCAGATCTATCTGCCTGTTTGGAACTCTGCGAATTTGAAATGGATATTTTGATTCTTGGATGAAATCTTAACATTTTCAAGATTTTCTCAAAAATTACTCCACATTTTTTAACTAAATTTGTTTCTCGGATAGAGAAAAGGTCGCTTGTAAATCGACCCAGGTCTCATTTTCGTTGAGCTCTTTGAAATTTCTAAAATTGAAATCGTTCTAAATGTTTTCGGTGTCTTCCTTTAAATACAATATTGAAGGCCGATATTTATTTCGCAATAAAATTTGTTCTTCTGAAACATCTTTAAATAAAGTCACGTACATTTCCTTGGGAAAAAAAGCATTTATCCGCAATTTTTGCTCGAAGTAAAGGCAATTTGTAAAAAAATATCAAAAAGACTCCAAATTTATTCTGGATTTTTTTCGACGAATAAATCAATGTACACTAATAAAAATAGGGCATATTTCATTTTCATTGAACTATCTAAATTTTCGAAAATTGCAAGAATCACAAATAATGCGAGAAAGTATGTCCTATTGTAGCTTCACAAGCTTTCTTGATGAAATCTTTTCTTCAAATTTAGATATTGAAATAATGACATGTATTTCAATTTTCGAAAATGGCAAATGCAAATATGCGACTTTCTTTTTAAAGCGTTGAGAAAGTACTTTTATCTGCGGGGTTAGTGATGCAGGGGGTAACATTAAGGACGTAATCTAAAAATCTGACTTCGAATCCCATCGTGGAAAAAATTTTGTTGTTGGGAAACATACTAGCAAAATCAGGCAGTATTACTATATGGATGCGAGAAAGTATATGTTGTTGCGCCACTAGTTTCAGATTGAAAGTTTTCTATCGTGATTGCCCTTGCTTATTACTATCTTCAATTAGGCCTCTAATTACTGGTCAGTCATTCCGTTTCTTTCAGAGAATGTTTTTCTGTTTGAAATGTCTCGCTTTACTTGGAGTAGAAATTACACCAGGCTCCAAATTCATATTATATTCTCTGCTTACATGCATTTATGAATTATTATTCAATATTGGTTTATTTAGTTTCTAAAGTATTTCTGTAGGCATCACATTACATAATATTCGTCTGTATTATGGACTTGTAAACGAACATAATTCATTAGATATTTTTTAGGTAAATACATTTTTTCTACGTGATCCATCTCTTCATAGAAAAATTGTTACAAATTATTTCTAACAGTTTGTAGAGAAGTTTTATACCGTTACAATCTCTCTCTCTCTCTCTCTCTCTCTCTCTATATATATATATATATATATATATATATATATATATATATATATATATATGAATTTATTTTATTTCCCTTTTTCTCGGTTGGAAATCATTAAAGTGCTCCTGCACAAGAATTTGAACATAAAAAGCACCCTACTGGTTCATTACTTCCACTCACGCTTCACTAAGCGTATCAACGAAATGTATCTATTGTGCATAAATTCTGCTTCAGTAATCGAATGTGCAAACTTTACGTCATTACTCGTATGCGTGTTTCAACACAGCGAAGGAAATATTTGCATTTTGATGTATGCAATCGCATAGAAATCGAAACAAATGATCAATCACATTTCGTATTTGAATTTGTAATACACTATTAGTGTTACGCTATTCTAAAAGCTATTGTGAATTATTTGAAGATTATCCATTCTATTTCATGATTACAAGCATTTCTTCAATTTACTAAGCAAATGACTGTACGTGTTTCAAAAAAATATATTTTGAAAGGAACTTGTAAATATTAAATAACTTTCAGATTACCACTCTCTATTTGAGAAGCGGCAGTCGAAATGATGAGTGTAATGGGAGATACAATGAGTGGGGTAATCATAGTCATGAGGATGCCAGAATCGAATAGAAATCTCTCGTGTTAATCTCGTCACCCGTGCTCGTACTAGAGAATGTGGCGGATGTTTTGTGCGGAACGTGCAGGAATTGCATTGAACATGTAGAACGGTTTTCGTTTTCAGAATTGAAAAGTATGTGATTCGACTGCCGAAAATAAAAAGAAGCGCCTCTGTGGAGTCTGGTTGCCTCGGAATCTGGAAAACAAACGGCGGGTTCAGTAAAACTACAATTCCTTTGTGAACTGAGGGTACGAAACTGATGAAATTTCCATTCCCATTTTTTTGTTGACAAATTTATGATTACTCGAATAAAAAGAAAATGATGTAGCCTGCATGATACACAACTATGTATATTCTTTCTGGATCCAGTTTAAATTTCCTGGAACAAATCAAAAATAATGTTCAACTGCTACTGTGATACTATGAGGTACATACCAGATACTGCTCTAGCACTTGATGAAATATTTTGCGGATAAACAAATCACCTTCTCTTCCCACATTTCTGGATTCTTGAAAAACAAACTTGAAACTAGGTCGATTGTTTTACAGTGTGAAATAAGTTTCGAGAAAGCAATGCACATTGATTAGGTTGTTTTTTTTTTTCTTTTGAGAAAGAAAATAGATCGGGTCACCAGCACATTTGTATTTAAAGTTCTTTATTTATTTCATGGCACTTGATGAAATATTAATTTCGTCTAGTCAAGGATTTGCATGTCATGGGTGTGGAATGAGTTTGGACGTATGTGGGCATCTGTGTGTGTGTAGGTGTATGAGTGTGTTTGGTTGAGTGCATTATATCATATAGCATATCTATTTGTCCTTCAGCACAGAATTCTCTCTCTCTTTTTTCGCGATGAAAATACTTGGTTCCCCGCTAGCTCTATCTCTGTGCACGGCGCGCCGTGCAGTGTGCGAAAGAGGAATTAATCGCAATCGGCGAAGCGCGAGCGACCTGCGCGCCGGCTGACGCAACCCCCCCCCCGCCCCCTCCCTCCCACCCTCGGCGCTGGCAGCCCCCGGCGCCGAAAGAGTTCAAGGCTACTTGCTTAATCCCCCGCCCGCCGCGCGCCCGCCGTCATCAGGCGCCACAGCCGCTGTAATAATCGGACCCAATTTTATTTTATGGGCCGGACCGCGGACCGAACGAATATCGACCATGCCGCAGGGAGCAATGCAAGCTCAAAAAAAAGGAGAATCGTGGTATCTGGAAGTGCTGTATAAACCAGGGGTCTCGAGGCCCCATATCAAAAATAAAACTTCAGCGAGGTACTTAAAAAAAGGGGTGACAATTTTATTTATAATTTTTTTTATTTATGAATATTCTTGGAATAAAAATTGTGAGCGCGTCATCTAGATTGAGTTATAACTAAAAGAATTCGATGTGAGATAATTTATTCTGTCAGGCGAATCTTATGTGTGAGTGTTACATGTGTTACATTTCATATATACTTGTGACTATATGTGTGAAGTTTATATATGTACGTGGGAAATACATAAACTTAATTCCTTTATTTTAATTTATTTCTCTTTTCCTGGTCGCTGAAAGAGTTATCATGCGTTGAACGTTTTTACCTTCACATTTGGAAGGGATGAGAAACTCTGCTCTAAGAATTGAGTATTTACATATTTTAATTTTGAATAGAATTATTAAAGACGTTGGGCGACTATTCTGCAATTATAATTTCACATTCCATGCACAACAGAATCTTCTCGTGAATAAATTGTTTCGGTGGCCCGTAATTTAAAGAAACCTTTCTCGAGTTCAACCCAGCGCGAGCGAAATTGGCTTCGTACCCAAGACGAAAATTCGTCGTTTGGGCCACCCAGTTCACCGCCGTGGAAAAAGTTTCATTTAGGCTACTACCCCGCAAACGAGGCCGAGTCATTCCGTGGGATAAGCGAACCGAATGCGTGAAGATCTGTTGACGTTCCGACGTACAGTGATGGACCCGTCCAGCCGAGAGGATTTAGGTGGCCGGCAATAAGTGCGAGGACCGCGGCAGCCGAGAGCTGCAATTGTTTCCTTTTCGTTATTCCGCGCGAGCGCTAACGTAATTTCCGTCCAGTTAACGACGCGTCCGCTGGGAAACGGCGGCGCCAGCGGAGCTCAAACCCCTGGGGAGGGAAGCGATTCGTTCAACACTGGCCGAAGGGGCCAAGGCAGGGCCTTGCGCTCGAGGCTTGTGAGGCGCTTGGTGCTGAGAGTTAAAGTTCGAGACCGTTTTTAAATTCTGGACCTTTTTAACTTCTTACAGTTTTGAGATAATTTAATTTTTATTTTTTTAAATTTTCAATTATATATTTCGTTTAGGGAAAGTTTATATTTAACTTCGTTTTAATATTACTAACCCATCTTATATATGTATTATTCACGTTAATACCGTGTCACAGATTAATTTTTACTTTCTCGCTACGGAGTAGAGAGGAAGTTATGTAATGCTGCGCGAAAAACGGTGAATTATCTGCCGAAAAACTCTCATTACTGGCTCCAGTAATGAAAAAGTGGATAAATCCCGTTACTAAATTTAGAAAAAAATCCTATAACATGTGGTACAGCCAGAATCCATGTATGGGTCCTGGATATTGAAAAATCGAATTACAGCAAAACGTCAGTCTGTCCGTCCGTCTGTGAACAACGCTAGCGGCTAAACCGTTCATCCGATTTTCTTCAAAATTGATATTCCATAGTCGATTTGACTGATATCCCGGTCTGTTGAATTTGGAATCGATATTTTAATTTTGGGGGTACTTTAGAGGAAGCCCCTGGAGCATTTTCAAAATTTAAAAAAATGGGTCTATCGTTAGTTTGACTTGCGCCTAAAGTTTTGATAGAAATATTCCCAAAATGAATATTCGCTGAATTTTCTGAACTAGCTCGAGGCCATCCGGATTTGAAGCGAATTCTTTCAATTTTGGCGGTACTCTACAAGCAGCCTCCGGGACATTTCCAAAATTTTCTCAAAAATTGCTCCAAACTTTTTCTTTCGATTTTGTGAGAGTATAGTGAAACACACCTGTAACAATGGCAAAAGTTCCACTTTCTTTGTTAACTTTGGGGTATTAAAATTAGTGAAGTTTGAAATGTTTTGAACCCTCCCTCGTACAACTAAATTATTCAAGAGTGAAATTTTTCTTCATTTTTTTCCTCAAATGAAACTAACTAGTTAGAGAAAGTCTGTACCATTCTGCAGCACTACTTGCTCTTTGTAAATATTTTCTTCTCGTAATGAACGTATTTTCGTATTGTTCTTTGAACATATTCTTACTAAAGTTTTAGAAAACAACTTTTGTTCAAACAACTAGTTTATTTTTCTTATCCTGCTACACAACAAAAACCAGTCCACACAGCAAACGAGAATTTACTACCTGCGCGAATGCCGGTAGTATTGTCGTAGCCATCGCCGCATTTACTATCAACATCAATACTGTTGTTGACGGCTCCATCATCTTAAGAACGACACCAACAACAAAAAACTACGAAGCTACCAATTAGGAAGAAAGACAACAGACGCCGAATGGCAATTACAAGAAACAAAAAAACGTGTTTGAGTCGAGATGCGGCCTGGGCTCCACCTGCGCACCGCGTTACGTCAGCCGCGTTGTCGCGGGTCATTGCGCCAGGTGCCCCCTCCAGCCCTGCCCCCGCTCCCCCACTCCGCCTTCTTCCGGCGCGCGCGACTGACGAAACGTCGCTCGCAGTTGCCCGCGGGCGGCTCGAGTTCGAGCCCCGCTGCGCGTCGCGCCTGGCGGCTGATGCAAGGCGCGCGCGAGCTGCGCGGGAGCGGCGCTGATGTAATCCCAGAGGGGCTTGCGGCGACATCTGTCGACGTCTGCCCGGCGTCTCCTCTGGGAGCGAGGCGCCTCCGTGCGCCGCGCGGGGCGGGGCAGGAGCGGGGCGGGGATGGGAGCTACGAGGTGGAGCAGGCCGGGGAAGGGCTGGATGGGTGGGGCGGAGCTGGGCTGGGGTGGAGGGGAAAGGCAGGGCGAGGCGGTGCAAGCCGGGTCTGGGAGTTGCGAGGTGGAGCAGGAGGGAGCGGAGCGGGAATGGGAGGTGCGAGTTGGGGAAGGGCAGGCCGGGCTGGGCGGAGCGGAGCAGGGCTGGGAGGAGCGAGGTTGGGCAGGGCGGGGAGGGGCGGGACAGGACAGGGCAGGGCTGGCGGAGCGGGGAAGAGCAGGGCGGGAATGGGAGGTGCGGAGCAGGGGAAGAACAGGGCGGGAATGGGAGGTGCGGAGCGGAGCGGGGCGGTAATGGGAGGACCGAGGCGCGGAAGGGCGGGGCGGGGCGGGGCGGGGCGGGGCGAGGCGAGGCAAGAATGGGCGGCGAAGAGGATGCCAGTGAGGATGAGGCAGGAGAGCGGTGCGCTGCTTGTGCGCGGCTCTTGCTCCGCGCTGGAGACGCCGCCATCGTCCTTGGCCGATGGGCCGTGTTGACCCGGATTGTGGAAGGCTTAGGTGGCTCAGCTAATGTCACTGCAGAGCCTCTGACCGGGAGGTCCTAGGGTTCTAGTCATGGCGGTGGCAGGATTGTCGTTACGAGCTAAATAGCGGGGTCGTGTTCAGTCGCTGTTTGCGTGGTTTCTCCGATCAACACCAGGCGAATGCCGGATCACTACCCTAACAAACGGGACACTGGCCGCTCTTCCTTGCTCTTCTTCGTCCCATCGCTCGTTCGTTATACCGCACATGTCGGGAGACTATTCGGGTGTTAGGAGCTTGTCGTGGCTGGGGAGGTGCTCCGCTGGTGGGGGAAAATTCCGCTAGACACGTAGGTCGGCGCCAGATTTCAGCATGCAGCGGGGAAAAATCACTAACACCTCCCTAGAAAAAACATGCACTTCAGTTACAGGAACAATGACCTTAGAAACTGGCACGCCCGGAAATACCATTAATCAATCTAAGAATTGCCGCTCCTTAAAATGAGCTGCTAATATTCGCTCGGCTGACAGAAACATTGTCGAAGCGACGGCGGTTTTTACTTTAAGATGGGAAGAACGGTTTACATGAGTAACTTGACCAGTTTTAACGGTGCACTCTCTACCTCTCAATGTGATTAAAATATTAGTCCTAGGGGAAGTTTTGTGATGCACCAATTGTGCACTATTCTCCCTGGAAAGGGTGAATATAAAATGTAATGGGTTTTTTCTTTAAAATTCTAAAAAGAGTACAAACTTGTAGTCGTTTAATCAGGAAATAACAAATTTTATTGAAAAAAGATAACTCAACCATATTATCTCATATTCGTGTCTATCATGAATATAGGGATAGCAGAAAAAACACCGAATTTTTAGAACATCCATATTTTCGAACCGAAACATCTTTATTATCAGTATTTTGCATTCGATGTTTTCTTATCGAAATTTTTGCTCAGTATCATCGATATTTTCAAAGTTCTCATGATATAAATAAAATTTACACTGTCTAATTTCTTTGTGGAGTGCTCGCAATCAACAGCCATTGACAGCTCTCATTGTTGTCGATGACCAGGGGGTAAGAAACAGTTATTCGCAACCTTTCTCCAGTGTTACGTTTTTTGTTGTTGTTTTGTTTATTTGTACGTGGGAATATCGTTAAACTGCAGTTTTAACCTTGACTACAGAGAACGTTGATTAGAAAATGAAGATGAAAGACAACTTTAAGGCAGAATATATTCTAAACTAATATTGATGTGCTAGTTATCACATTAGAACCAGGACATGTTCCTTCGAAATATTCAATCAAATTAAAAATATCTATATTTTAAATATCGATGTTTTTTCGCGATGTTTTCATCGACACCGACAACCTTTTGGCGATGTATCGAAGGAATAATGTATCGATGTTTTGCTAAAATTTGCCATCACTAATCATGAACACTTCATTTCGATTTTGATAGTTATGTTACTGAAACTAAGAAATGAATTTCGCTAAAATTAGAGAATTTCTCTACGTGATAATGATTATTTTTAGTTGAACTTCTAACAGATTTTATGTTTAAACTCTTTTTTTACATTTCCTTTTTAATTTCATACATATAATTCCATCTTGCAGTATGCCTTTATACAGAAAGGCAGCGTGGCAAGAATTTTCGGGAGGCAATTCTCGCCGCTAACAGGCTTTCTAACTCTTTGTAATAAAATTCAGACAAAGCCGGAAGATAAAACTGTGTCTAAGAGGGTTGAGTAACTTTCTCGATAAGGGGAACGATTAAAAATGTAAGAAGCACTTTTTTTTGCCGATCTCGAAGCATGAAAAACCAAAGGAACATGAGATTTCTTTCTTACAGTTCCTCCTTCCAACGACTATTGTACTTGAATTATTTACTAAGGCTGTAATTTATGATATGCGAGTATTAATTATTTGTAATATACTTACGTATTAAAATTAAGTATTGAAGAACGTAAAAACGAATTTTAGTGATTTTGAGATGGCATGTTTGAATGAGCACCGAGTGAATTAAAACTCATCGCGCCTTATCAGTAAGTCTTGTAAAAGAATGATTCAGAAAGCAATGTTTTATCTTATTCATCTTCAGTGTTTGTAAGTAAGAAGGTTGTGTGTATTCGCGTTAAATCATAACTGAGTTTGCAATAGTCCCTGGGTCATTGGTTGCTTCTTTTGATTGGTGAACTTCACATAGAGGGTAGTCGATCTTCGAAGACGTATTCCCTGTGTGACCTCATTGGACTCTTGGCGACGCGGTCGTTTTGTTTCCGGATATCCGCCAGTGACCGTAGGAATTTCATTCGTCCGTCGCGCGTATATTAGTCGTGGCGTCGCCTCGATCATTGTCGGCGCGGGTTACTCTTCAATCTGCGGCGTTCCTCCGGCGCCCGCGGAATCTTTAATAAAGAAGTCTTCAGGCGGAGCTGCCTCCGCCGTCGCTTCGCGAGCAACGTGGCCGGCCGCGCCGCCGTCGTGTTTGAACGGGAGCGTCGCGACGCGGCGGCGGAAGACGGCGGAAGGCGGCGGCGGCGGCGGCCGTGGCGATGACGGCGGTGGCGGTGGAGTGCTATGGAGCTTTTTCGCCGTTTCCCAGGGCAAAATCCACAACACGCGAGGTTCGTTTTCGAATAGGTTGCAGAGGTGCACACGAGGCAAACGGAATGTGGTTTTTTACCGCATCTCTTTTTGATGTTTGAAATGCGAAATATTACATCCGTAATATTGGTATCTATTAATACTTTTCACGAGTAGTACTTATCTTCTTGGTGTATATTGTAATTTAACTGATCATTAAAGTAATAATGGAGAAATAGCACAGTAAGTTAAGTAGAAATTGAAATCATCTTGAATGAATTCGTAATGTGAATAAGTCATAATCCATTATGTTTGTTTTATCCTTGGCTAATGTTTCAAAAATAATGATTTATTCCAAAAATTGGGTGTGGAGTATTGTTTTAAATCTGCTTTTATTCGCGCTCATAATACAAAGAAAGAAATCGGCTAATTGTGGCAGCAGATCACGAAACAAATCGTACAGGGCCAGAAACACGCATGTTGTGTTGGATAATATTTTCTTTGTCAGAACCATTCCAAAGTTTTCATAATGGACATACGTGCTACACGGTGACGTCGGCAATTTTTCGTAGCAGACCTATCTACGAGCACGTAACAATTTTGGCCATGGATAGCGGCCGATGGCCCAACGTGAAGACGACGGCCCCGCCGCCGGGGCAGCCGCGACGTCATATCTCGGCATCTCCGGGGCGCGCTTTCATTCCCTTCCCCGGAGCCCACGCGACTTCCTTCGATCGCCGAATTTTCTCGGCTGCTGCGGTCACTGCGAAACGTCGCGGGCGGAGCGGGGCGGGGGCGGGGCGGGACGGGGCGGGACGGGGCGGGGCGGGACGGGGCGGGGCGGGGCAGGGGGGCGGGGGGGCGGGGCCGCTTGTCCAATTCCGCGCAACGAGGGCTGCCGTCCGCGCCCTCTGCGGCGCGATGTAAGGCAGGGCGGGGGCGGCGCGGGGCGCGTGTGATTGTGCTGGAGAAGGCGACGGCCGAAGCCTCCGCCGTCCACTGGCGGGCCGCGATGGCCCCGGCGGAGGGTCGAGTTATGAGAGAGCGCCACCGGCCACGATGTTTACGACGGGCGGGTGGAGCGATGTGGCGACGGGACCGTGTCGGTGGTTGCTGTATTGGTCAGGAATTTCCGCGTAACGAGATGCGGTAAATTGGGTGAGGGACGGGGGTGCTGGGTTGTGTGGCGGAAATAAAAATACTATACCGTGGAGTTTGCAATTTTGACCAATTATTAATTATAGTAATTCTATTAATATAGGAAGTACTAGTACATACAGTGTATTAATTTAATACTAGGTGCGTGTTTCTCTTATGGATGTAATGTTATGTTAAATATGCACACGCGTAAATATGCATAGTACACCACAGGATAGATAATGCTGTACCCTAATTAATATGCTAATTAGACCATTGTGAAATCCACGATACTCCAATATTCTGGTCATGGTGACTACTGCACCGCATCGCGCTAATATGCATAACCGGCTTCCCTTCTCCCGCCTTGTTTTAAACACCTTGTTTACACTGTGTGATAATGTTAGACGAACATGTGATGAGCGTACAAATCCTGCAAAGGAAGTTAATTCGAATTGTAGGGATTAAGTGACGTGTTAAGTCTAAAATTCGAATTAAGGTTGTTGATAGGCATCAGTTTAAAGAAGGCTCAAATTGCATATGGATTGGAGGCCCTTGCTTTTTTAAGAGGTAATGTAGGCTCGGCATCATATCAGAGATCGCTCTCTAAGAGGGTTCTCTGAACTGTCGTTGATGGTTCATGCATGAATAATAATGACTATTAGAAATCCAATATCGTAAATGATATTTCGTCTTACGATTCCGTTTTTAACTTTTAATATAAATAATTACACATGTACTATGCTGTTTAATTTTTTATTTAATAGTTGAAACAAATCAAACAAAACATAATCCGAGGATAATACACTTCGGATGTGTCTAATTCGTATAAGAATTTTCATATACTGTATTTTTCACTTAAACAATTCCACTAAACGTAGAATGTGGTTCATATATCTCGGTATTCTAGAACACGCTAGGAAATATCAAATCATGAATCATAATAAAAGCTGTAAATTAGTAGATTTGTGGGGAAATATTAACTCATTAAAATTTTGAAATAAAAATGGGAAGTGTAGAAGCAAAAGGTTGGAGGAATACAGAGCAATCTGCATGTTCGTTGGTAATCTGTTTTGTTTACCAAGCATAAAGATGTTAATATACTTAAATAAAATGCGAGCATTTGGAAAGGCAGTCTGTTTTAAATACAAGACGTGCTGCATCCTTATTGTTGACAATAAAGTAACCCATACCACCATTTCGCCAACGGTTTTTCTGAAAATTCGTATCCTAATCCGCTACTGAAATTGTACGCCTGGCGTATGTCTATTGTGTAGTGTGTACTGCATCGTGGACAAAGTAATAGAATGTAATAACACTCGTACAATTATATTGACTACGAACTACGACTAACGTGACGGACATTTGGTCGTTATCGTTTAAAGCTAAACTGTATTTGTGAATAAATTAATTTTTATCTTTCAATATTGTTTCTTGGTAATATTTCTTTTAAGTAATAAATAAAAAAGCTAAACTGTATTTGTGAATAAATTAATTTTTATCTTTCAATATTTTTCTTGGTAATATTTCTTTTACTCTCTCGTGCTCAGCATCCGTGCCAATTTACCACCTCCCGAACTGTCTTGCCCCTCCACGAGGCGTGGGTCGAGTCCGCGGTGCCGGGCGCTGCTTAAAGAGGGAACGGCGGCGGCGCAGAGAAGCGGGCGGCGGCGCGGCGGTCGGCCGTTGCCACGCGACTCCCCTTTGTGCTGGCAGATAACGCGGGCGAGGCGCCCCCGGTGGAATTAAGACGCCCCGTAGGAAAGTTCCGGCGAAGAGCAGACTAGCGCGGCGCCTGCGAGTAGCTAGCTATTACACTCGTAATTTCCGACCTCCCATCCTTTTTCGCGCCCTGTGCTGCTCCAGTGCGGCTCGCACCGCACAGCACAACCCCGCTTCGCCACAGCATGCGCAGAATTTCACAGCTCCACGCTGCTTTACTTCATTTCGCCGGACCGCGCTTCACCGTACCGAACCTAGGTTCGCCGCACCGAACTTCACTTCTCCTCACCGGACTTCACTTCTCCTCACCGGACTTCACTTCACCGCACCCTACCTCACTTCACCGCACCCTACCTCACTTCACCGCACCCTACCTCACTTCACCGCACCCTACCTCACTTCACCGCACCCTACCTCACTTCACCGCATCCAACCTCGCTTCGCCGCACACAACCTCACTTCACCACACCGCATCGCACTTAACTGTATTTCCCCTCTTCAGAGTGCAGCGAACGCCACACCATTTGCCCACCGTTCGCGCCTGCTCCGGTAGCAGGCGGGCACGATTGCATCTCCTCCTACCACACTCGCACTCGCAGGTGGAAAGAGGACAAGATGTTCATCAATCCAAGTTTCAGAAACTTCATCAAACGCAATTTGGAGTTGGACCCGTGAAGCTTGCGATCAATTTATCGTGTTTGGGCGGAGTTACGAGTTAAGAGCCGTCAATGGCGCACAGCTTGATTGAGTTATGTCCCGCCTAAGTTAACATAAACGCTGTAACTCGATAAAGAGGTGGACTGGCCCCTGGCCGTCGCCACCGCGCTGCCTTCTACGCAGCCCACGAGGCGTCTTTCCACCGCAGGCGGGAGGCGATCGGCGCTCCCTGGCCCCGCCCTCGGCACCTCACTAGGACAACGAACCGTCTTCACACACACACACATATCCTTGATCTGCCTCCCAGCGGCTGTGTTGACTCAACTGATGTCTCAGTGGGGCCTCTGATCAGGAGGTCTTAAAGTCCCAAATGTGGTAGGATTCGACACTAGATAGATAGGTCGCATTCAGCCGCAGTGAATTCTAGCAGCCGATTGATCTGATCAGTAGTTTTCCATGGTTTCTCCGAACAACACCAGTAGAATGTCGGTGGAATACCCTAAGAAATGGGCCTCGGGCCCCGCGCGATCTTTCCTTTCTCTTCCTGGTCCTATCCTTAACCCATACGAACACACACACTTACATGCGCGACACAGCCACACGTGCTGTGAGTCCAGCCGGGAGCTTAGAGTTTGCCCCAACTGGGTGGTGGCCGCCAGTGGGAGCTTGTTACTTCCTGTCTTACTTATCCCTTCGTAATCTCCCCATTCCCCATCCCGTATCCAACTCGCACCAAACAGCCATCTCCACATCAATCTCTATCTCGAATTCCAACTGTGCCTCCACCTCTATGATCATCTTCTATCCCAACCCCTCAGCTTCCCGTCTATTTCGACGTCCGCCGCCTCCAGCAGCACTTCATCTCGAGCGCCGTCGCTGGGCACCCGCGCGCCGCAGCGGCGGACGACGGTGTCGAGCCGCGCGGGCCGTTCTGGTTCCGCCCGCGAACAACGAGCTGTGGGCGGGGACAAGGGGCGCCGCCCGGCGTGGCCCGGCCCGACGCCGGCTCAGGGCCCGCAGCGCTTAGAGATCCGCGCCGCACACCGGCTCCTCCGGAAGGGACCCGCCCCCGCGGCGACTTCGCCCGTACCCCGACGCGTCGACCCCACAGCTCGCAACACGCCCTGCCCCCACCACGCACCGCGCCACGCCCCCGCCCCGCCCACGCGTCCGCTTCGAACTCGTCCCCGCCCCGGCCCCTCACCCCGCCTTCTCCCTCGCCCCCGCTCCGACCTCGCCTGTACCGCCCTCGCCCCCCCCCGCCCGTCCCCGCGTCGACCCCGCCCTCGTCCCACCCCGTCCCCGCCATGTCCCGCCATGCACCCCGCCCCCGCCCCCCTCACCGCGTCGCCCCCTCCACCCCTCGCCCCCGACCCCCTCGTCCCTCACCGTCGACCCTGCTCTGCCTCTCGCCCCGCCCCGCCCCACCCCGTCACACCCCGCCTCGCCCCCGCCATGCACCCCAACCCCCGGCGCGCCCACGCACCTCCCCGTCCCGCCCACGCGTCCGCTTCGACCTCGCGCCCGCCTCGGCCCCTGACCCCGCCCTCTCCCCGCCCCCGCCCTCGCCTCGACGCCGCCCCCGCGCCGACCTCGCGGGCAACAGAAGCGACGGAGGCGAACCTCTCTGCGGGTCCGGAAATGGAAAAACCCGCGGCTGCAAAGGGCCATTTACGTTCGGGGCGACCGCGGCGGCGCGCGGGCGTGGGTCCGCGCCCGCAGCGACAAAGCGCCGGGCCCTTCGCCTGCAGATGCGAGGCGGATACACAAAGTCATCTTTGTGTCTCTCGTCTCCCGCAAATTCGCGCAAATTCTTTGTAGAGGTGAGATTGAAGTTCGGCCCACGAAAAATATCTTCCCGGCACATCAAATCGTATTCCAAAAGTGTTGTTGAAGAGAATTGCTATTTTCCTTCTTTTTTTTTTTTTTTCGAGAAAAGTGATGCTATGCCCGGCTCTTTTGACGTGTTGTCTCCGAATGAAATATTAAGCCCTTTAAGTGGTACATAGAATTACTTCATCTGTACTATAACGGCGGGCAACATTTCGACCGTTTTTCTTCATTCGAAGTTCAAATTTCCGTCACTTCAGTTTTGTTTCACTTTATATCGTTTTTTAGATGAATGTATGTTGCTTAATTATTATCGATTTCTAATGGCATAGATTCTATTCTCCACCTTAAATCTAGAAGCCTAAATTTGATTCATCTCTCTTTCAAAATTCTATATTTTAAAAATTGGAAGGAGTCACTGAAACACTTTTGCCTCTTACTTGGAATATTGATTTAAACGTTTAATGAACGGATTTACATTCGATCCCTTAGAAGGATGTTGAATGTTGAATAAGTTTATCTGCTAATTTTCTGTGCATGATATCAACTCTTTTACTATAACATGAATTAAATGATATTCCAACCTTGCACCCCTGTTCCGAACGGGGGGCCTTGGAGCTCGTAAATCGTCAGCGGGCGTTGCAAGCGCGTGACCTGCTCTGGCGGCGGGCGCCGAAAGTGGGGCACGCGGCGCGGTGCCGGCCGATGGCGCAGGTCCGGTCGCCGGGCCGCGGGGGCGGGGCCGTGATGGATGCCGGCGGCAGGTGCGCGTCAGATGGGGGCGGGGAGGGGAAGGCGGCTCACAGTGACGGACGCCGCCCTCGGGCCGCGTTAGATTGCTCCGGCTCAGGCGCTCGGCGCGGCAGGCACGGGTGGCGGCGCCCGTCGCCGGATTGTTATCTCCGAGCTCGTTACCCGCCGCCGCGCGTCGCGATCGAAGCCCTTCTGCTTTTCCGCCGCCGCCGCCTTCGTCGACGACGACGTCGCTGCCGCGCAAGTGCCGTTCTCGCGACGCGCGATTGGCCCGTCATTGCGTACAGTGTGAGGGACGAAAAGACTTAGATACAAATAAGTAGTTACAAACCCAAGAACAGTGTAGCTCAATAAGCTGGTCCGCATTTTATTTGGTAACATTAAATAAACTTACATAACATTTATTTTCATAGGTTTACCAAAAATTTCATTTTGGTCGTAAATTTCTCTCCCATTCCTAATAGATTGGTTATTGTTCTGAAGTGTGAATTCCCAGTGGCGTAAACACAGTTAATGAATTCTGAAAGCCACCCAAACATAACATCTTTTCACACAGAATAATTGGTAGAAATATTGAGAATCTCTCTATCACCTATGTAGATGGTACAAAATTAGTAAAGCTTGTGTTAACGTTTAAGGGAATCCTTGTTCACGACTCATAATACTTGCTGTATTTCGTAACTGCACATTGAAAAATCACATTTTCGGTCGCGCAGATCGACAAAATGTCGCACTGCACGGCGTGACAGTACGCCGGTACGAGCCGGTGGAAGAGCGAAGAGCGATTCCGGACTGCTGCTGTAACTAGCTTTCGCTACGCTGCGTCGCCGCCGCCGCCGCCGCCAGCGCCGTGCCGTCGAAGTCGTTCTGGCGACGCGCACCACTTGACAAATGCCGAGCTATAGCAGCTGCCATAGGCAGCTGCCTCTCCAAATTGGATGCGATTTGTTGGGTACTCCGATAAGAATATATATTTTGATCGTAAAGCATCGGCATATAAAGTATGTTGAAAATCATATTTTCAGTATTATAATGGTGAATTGTAAGATCTATCAATAAACTTTAAAGTAAAAATGTCATCTTCGGTTTCGTTCACATCACTAACAAATCGAGTGGTTTAAAGAACAGAAGAATCGGAGCTGAGGCTTTTCATGTACTCTTTTCAGAGAACATCCTTCACTCTACCTAGGAAATAACAAATATTTGCTGTCAGAAAGGAAATGTAGTTGTTTTTTTCTTTGCGTTACTGAGGAGAATAGAGCTGCAAATATTAGAAGGTAACTCGGGATGATTTACGAACACGTGGCTTCCATTGTAACTATCGCCGTGGTCATGAATCACGAAAAACCATAGCAAGAACCTCCAACAACTCGTCCTTCGCTCCCACCCAAGGAAGAAGTGGTCTGGTTGGGGTCGAGGACCGCAGTTACAATTCCAATGAACCGGAACTGCTCTGCGACAGCGCCCAGCCCAGACCCCTCGCGTCCCCCGCGGGTGGGAGCTCCGGAATGCGAGCGCAGGTTGGCAGGCCTGGCGCCGTGGGCCTCGGGGGCGCTTTCGCCGCCCTCTTTGAGACCCAATTATCAGCGATAACGATTATCGAGCCGCTGTCGAAACGGACGCGTTTCGGGTCCGCGTATTAATTACCGAAGTAGGTTCGAGTTATGGTAATCTAGTGGGCGTGTGTGTGCGCGCCGGAGTACGAGGGGTTTCCTGCAGAGCGCTGCCAGCGTTGCCAACCGTGTGGCGACGCAGGTGCGCCGGCGATGCGAGCGCTCGACTCCGCGCGAGGAGGCTGGGTGAACTGCGTTGCCGGAGATCGAGGGGGCGTGGCACGAGGAAGCGCGGGAGTGGGAGTGGGGGATGGGAATTGGGCGGGGACCGACAAGCAGGTAGAAGGCGGTTGCAAGACGGGTTGACGGCGTGTAGAATGCGGGAGAAAGGCGGGTAGAATGCGAGTGCAAGCCGGGTAGGATGTGGTAGGAAGGCGGGTAGGATGCGGGTGCAAGGCGGGTAGAAGGGCGGGTAGGATGCGGTAGGAAGGCGGTTAGGATGCGGTAGGAGGGCGGCTTGAATGCGGGTGGAAAGCGGTTGAAAGGAGGTTGGAAGGCAGGTAGAATGTGGGTGGAAGGCGGATAGAATGCGAGAGGAAGGCGAGAGAATGGCGGGTAGAATGCAGGAGGAAGGCGGAAAAATAGGGGTTGGAAGGCCGGCTGGTGAAGGCAGGTGGTAGGTGTGACAGATTCTTATGCGCGGTGACGGAAACAAAAAATAGACGAGTTGCGTGATGAACAGACGGGACGAAACGTGCCTGAAGACAGCGGGGTGGTGCGGGAAGAGAAGAAACAATGCAGGGAGCAAGTGAATACGCGAAGACGCAACGTGATCGTACGTGAGCACATATAGTGGACGGGACGGTTCCCGCCGAGGCGAGGCGAGGCGGGTGAGGCGGCGATGGAGAGGAATTTCATCAGGCGCGAACTGCTGGCTTTGAGCCCTCGCTTCTGAAACACTGGCGCCGAAGGCAAAGCCCGGCTCGCAGCGTGTGAAGTGCGAAGCCCCGTCTTTCAGCCGCTTTGCGTAATTTTGCTTCTCGCCTTGCGCCCTCTTCTTTGTGCGTGGGAGGTTCGATTACAGGGCGCCCCGGCGCAACGGGCGCTTTCTGCCGTGCTCCTTCGGCAGCGCGATTCCAGTTTGACTTCGCCGACCTCCGGGCGCCTCCTAAATCCGGCTTGTTCTTCTCAATACGCCTTTGCACGGGGTTGTCATTCCTTGTTGAAATTCTGTGTCATTTAGCTGCAACGTCAACAATGCGTTAAAGAGGCTCAATTCGAAACATAAGTGCGTATGGTGGAAATTCTTTATGGGAGCATTTATAAACGAGATGCTATCACAGAGCGAAAATCCTATCTGTTCATTGGTTTAGTGGTGAGTTATAGTTGACATTTACATAATTGAAATGATTGAAGGCGTTGTCATTGTCTACAATACTATTTATTTCAATAATAGCAGCTTTCAATGGCTTAGCCATCATCATCAGTTATCTACTGTGTGGAAGTCACGAAACCGACGACTAGTCGTTTTTGTGACTTCCAGACATTTCACCTATCTGTTCAGTAAGAATCCTTTTACGTGTCAGTATTTTTCAAACAAAAAATGTACGTTTTGTATTCCTGCTTGTCAATAGTTTTAGACGTACGTTAGCGAAGAAGTTACCGTTTTCAATTTTACGTTGAATAAAATCCTGTAGCTATCGATTTGTTTAATTAACAATAATTTAGAGATGCAAAGAGATGCGACCAGATAGTTCCAACAATGGCTCAGTGCGTACGCGCTGAACGAGTGCTATAGTGCAAAATTAATTCCGGAATGATTAAAGTGACTTGTTTTGTGTTGTACCCTGTTTAAGTACGTCTATTTTCACATCGCATACGTCTGTGTTCCACGTGCTACGAGTACGTCTATTGCTAGTGATTCACGTTTTCCACTCCAACTATCCGTACCCTTACTCACTCAACTTGCCTCCACTCGGCTGCTCTCGAGTGGAAATGCTTTCAGTACCGCTCACGAGGCTTCATACCTCTTTGGACTTCTGTTTCCCTACTCCACCCTCAATGGAGGAGAGAAAAATAGAGAGAGATCTAGAGAAAAGAGAGAGGGAGCTGAAGAGTGCGGAGCTCAACGGAAGCGTCATGTATTTACTGAGGTGGGGATGTCGGAGCGGGAACAAAGGCCCTCTCCTATCAGCGATGCGCAGCCGATGCGAGAAGGCGTGAAAGGAGGGAGAACGGGGCCGCCGCTTCTCTGTTCGCATTAAAGCGTTGACCCGTGAAGTGGCGCCTCCTAATCCCGCAGAAGAAACACCAAAAACGCGTGCTGTGCGGCAGTTACCCGTCGGCCTCTGTGACCCCCAATTAGCTCGTGGCGCGCTTTATTAAATCGTCCCGAAACCTCCGTATCTCCACGAGCTCAGCGCGTGCGGCCGCGGAACGTAGTTCACCCGCCCCCGCGCCAGACAGCTCGCCCGCTCACCAGCACCCGACGAGGCGCCTATCCTCCCGTCCGCGCCCGACAACCCCCGCCCGACAACCCCGCCCGACAACCCCCGCCCGCCCGCCCGACAACCCTGCCCGACCACCCCGCCCGACAACCCCGCCCGACAACCCCGCCCGACAACCCCGCCCTCCGCCGACACCGTCCGTCCTCAGACAACCCGTGCCCGCCCAGCCCGACTCACCAACACTCGCCCTTTCGCCCGCCAGAGTAACAACGTTGGGAAGGAGTTTGGGGAGCAGCCGTGATTTTATTTGCTCTTCCCAACTGCGACGATTTCTTTGCGAGAGCTGCTCGGGGCACCTCCCCCTCGCAGAATTCACTTGCGTCGCTCGACCCGATATGCGCTTTAGACAGAGCTCGCCCCGCATTTTTCTTCCCGCGGAAACTTTACTGCCATTTTATTTATCTTCATGCATACTTAATTTTCTCTTCTCCGCGGGGTACAGTAAAAATGTCTTCACAGAGAAGTAAATTTCTGTCGTGCGGGCTGCCCTTTACAGCCTGGCTGAACCCTTAATTTGTGTGACTGATCCTGTAGAACTTCGTGACCTGTATTAAAAGTGCTTTCTTTCTGATTTCAGGTGAGTTCGGTTGGCAGCCCTGCTCCGTGGGGTGGAGAGACTGAGTAAGTCCGCAGAGTGGTGTGGTGAGTCCGACTACCTTCCTTTTGCAGCTGTCGCGAGCTGCAACGGAATTCTCTCGCAACATTGTTTTTCGCTGAGACCGCAATTTGCCGGAGAGGTAGAAAAGCGGAGGCTGCACCGTTCGACTGCGTCTCATGTTTTCTCAAAAGATGGCTATATAATGTTCTTTGAATATTGATTCCACAATTATTTTATAATTTAACATTTCACCTTTCTTCTTGTCTATATTGTTCCGCGGTTTGAGGAAAGATTAAAAGGTTTTTGGTTTAAATTTACTCGTATCTGTCAAATATTCATGGTAACCTGTCGACTATATTGTTTACTTATTATTCTATATAAAGTTAGTATTGGTTGACAGTCTGTTATTAGCACTTTAAACTAGCAATTATAATAACATTCTCGGTGACCCATATGGAAACTGTTTCGAAAATGTGTTATATGCAACACGTTTATTCTGTGTCTTTTGTATTAATTGCATAAAGTCCTCTGGAGTATACAGTTAATTGAACATTCCGTACCTATGAATTGTGTTGGAATATAAAATTCGAAGCCTTCCTATTCTAGTTAGTGTGTGCTGTAAAAATGGCGGCCATGCACATGCTTAAGTTGCAATGCAGAGAGGGAGAAAAAGTGTCCCCATTTCACAAAGGGAATCACGTTTGACTGCCTTGGTAATTGCCGACCTACGTAAGAGCGTGGTGGCTTTTGCCTCTCTCTATCAACGAAGCTGTAAAAGATATTCCTGTTTCAATAGCAATTTAGAAAACGATTTCATATTATTCGTGTATATAACTAGGTAGTTACACAAAATATGGAAATGACAAATGAATAAATTATGCAAGTTTAATTAACTTAATAATTGACTCAATAGTGAAGCATACACCGGAATCTACTTCAACACCAAATACGGACACCAAACCAAAAGTTAGAGGTTTTTATTTATCGTCAAAAAATGTGTTGCGCATGGGGGGGGGGGAATATGAGAAGTTTAATCTATGAATGTAAAGATCATTGTTTCTAAACACTAATTGAACGTTCTTTGTAAATATAGTAATTGTCATTTAAGCATAGTATCTCCCTTTACGCCGACCTGGATCGCCGAGGTGGCTAAGAGCGAATACCGACTCAGCGCTTCAGTCCGAAGGGTCGCGGGTTCGAGTCCCGTCTTGGGTATGGTTGTTTGTCCCTTGACTTTGTATGTGTTGTCACGGAGGACTTCGCGTTCTGCTGACCCCAGATCAGACGAGCCCGCAAGTGTTTTGGTCTAGTGTATGGTCGAATATTCGTCCCATCAGCACGTGAAGGGTAACCGGCTGTTGGCTGGATAAAAGTCCTAGGGAAAAAATCTCTATTTACTGAAGTCAAAACATTTTCCGAAAGTTGTTTCTCAATTTTGAGTTTAACATTCTTGAAGCTTACAGAATGTTGGATAGTATTAATATTGTGTCCAGCTTTCTCTTATTTTACTCTCTCAAAATATATTTATGAATAATTTCGAATGTATTGAAGTATAAATTTCATTCAGCTTTTTTAATCTAATTGAAATTCCAACTACTTCAAAAAATTCCGATTTTACGTCATTGCAAATTGTAAAGAACGAATCTTAACCCTCATACCATATCTTCTTGTTTATATTAAATAGTATTACTAGGGTATTGTTGGTCCTCAAGCTTACTGTCAATTGGAAATTGTAAACATGAATGTGTACGGCAATATACTGAGTGTAAATAACTTATTTTATATAAGAACACATTTTCTATGTTATTGGCAAGAACGTAATAAATATAATGTATTCTTATTAAATATTTCATAAAAAGAATAACCTCCACCGCACGTATCCTCCATTGTTGATTCATAATGCTTGAGACATATTTATAAGAGTTCGTGAAAGTTATTTCGAAATAAATCAAAAGTGAGACACAAATTGACGGTATCAGACATTTGTTAAGTTCATGACAATATGTTTGAAATAAGTATGGGAAAAGAGACTATACCTTAGGTCAAACTGATGTCGTATATAAAGAAAAAAATAATTTTTATCTAATAAAATTTGGAAAAGATGTGAAAATGGTTTGGTACCTGCTTAATAAGTGCACGAAGGCATATCTAGAAGACTGAAATTATCTTGCATCTGGCACGAGGGATAATGGATTATATTTCTATCATTAATGTATTGAAAGTAGATTTTCTGTGGTTTATCGCATTGTAATGCAACAACACACTAGATGTCTTCGGTATATTAGAGTATATTACTTTGTCACGAAATTACGTATCTTATTTTTGCTAACTGATTTGTGATGCTTTTTGCTTCTCCACACTATCACAGTTCTTATAAAAATAAAAATATCTGGTCAAAAAATGCTTAATGTACTATAATATACGTAATAAACCGAAATCAAAACGCACACCTGTAAATATATGACCTTCCCCGCTGCATAAAAGATGGAAAAGCGTGTAAACCCCTTCCGAATTGCTTTGCTTGATAACTGATTCAATGTTTCTTAAAATTTCCCAACAGTCCTAAACCTATGCCCATTTTCACCTCCCCCCCCTCTAGACGCAAAACCCGTCGGCGTTGCGTCAGGCAGAGGAGAGGTCCCTCAAGGTCTCCAGAAGTCTGCCATTACGCCCTCCATCTTGGCCGACCGTGTAGGCGTGTGCGAGAGCCAGTAACTGTTAATTTGCTCTCTACCTCTACGTCTCCCTCTCCGCAAAAACACGCGAAGAAATTCTCGCGTACGCGACGTCCCCCTCTCCTCCGGCGCTTGTTTTCGCTCGCGCGCTTCGATTACCCCTCCTTTTCCCTGGAGGCGGAGTCTGTGGGGGTTTAACGTCGTACTCGTGTCTGCCTAGATCAGGGGTGTCCAAGTTGCGAGGCTTCAAGGACCACAACTAAAACCTTTAATATGGTTGCGGGCCGTATTTTCATTACTCGGGCGATTCACCTGGCACCCCCGTATTGTTGATCTCGGCACTTTGCACGGTCGTTCTGAAACGGGCGGAGGGGGGACGTCATTGGCACCATGGGTGATATCAGACCATACCATACAAAACGCGGTGAAGCACATTGGGATGATATTGAATTTCTGAATTTACTAGAGAAAAACTTAAATCTAAACTTCGCCTATTTTTGCATTAAAGGAAGTGTTCATCCCGGCAGGGCCCAATGCTCTCGCCCGACGTGCTTGCAAGGGACTTGCATGATAACCCTCCACGGGTCACAAGAAATGGCACGGCGGGCCGCATGCGGCCATCGGACCGCCAGTTGTACAACCCTGGCCCAGACTATAAACAGCTACTTTACCAGTTTCATTCTGTGATGAATTCATCTGTTATAATAGCGTGGCCTCTGAAACTAAAAATTGTCTACATTTGAGGAAGAACCGAGTTAGAAGAGATTATTATTATTATTATTATTATTATTATTATTATTATTAATATTATTATTATTATTATTATTATTTATTATCATCTAATACTGTCAATAAAAATATGTTTTGTCATTTTCGATTAAAACTCGGTATAAAAAGTTAGTAACATGTCCTCACTAAAGAACACGTTCATTCATTTTCGTAATTAAACAGACAGATCAGATGTTGACAAGTTGTCAAAGAATTTAATTGTAACACATACTACTTTTGCTTTTATTTAAAATGTTTGTATGAGCATGAAGACAATTAAACTGAATATTATAACTGAACTATTCAAATCTTCTTTTTACATTTTTCGGTGGAGTTTTATATATTAATAATTCCTTCACTATATGACAATCATTAATAGAAACGAGCATATGACGTTATATTCCACGTACATAACCTTGTAGCATTAATTGCATTTGCGACGCGACAAGGTTCTTCCTCGTAGATGGCGTTCTCGTTGGCCGTGTGCAGGACCCTTCCAGAAAACGTGATTCGTCGCTCTTGAAATTTCCGCTGTCACTCCTACGTTCTCCCTCTCCTTTCAAGCAGTCTCCCTAAGTGACAGAAGCGTGTTCCAACGTCTAGCGAGAAATAATACTACTTCGCGAAACATTTTCTCGTATCTTGCATCAGACTGAGTACTGCGATAAAAACACATCAACGTCGAGACAAAGCATGTCTTTATTCAAAGAGGTTGTTTATCACACAACTGCTTCTTTTTTTCTGTAGACTCCAGTAGGACTCGTTGACACGACTCGAGTTGCGAAGGCAAGCATTCTTCTCGGTAAATAATGCATTGTCGATGATGAGTTCAAAACCACTGTTGCGACTAGTTAAAGACATCGTGTCACTCGGGCGAGAAAACCTCATGAGATATCGGGTCCCGCGCGGAACGGGAGGAAGCGGCGATCGCACAAACAAAAGAAGTTCGTTTCGCGGAGGGGAGGAGGGGAGGAGGAAGAGGGGAAGAGGAAAAGAAGGTGGGTGCAAGGGTACGTCGTCCTTCGGCGCCCCGCCCCCTCGGTGCAGCGATAACGCTGGCGGTCGGAGAGACTGGGACAGGGTGGGGAAAGGAAGAAGAAAGGAGGGCGGCTTCTCAGATAACCCTCTGTCCTGTACGTATTGTGTGTCAGGCCGGCGGTATTGTGCTGAAGTCGGCACTTGGGCGGCGGCGAAGGGCTTCGATCGGGCCGGGCGTCGCGACGCCTCTCGTCCCGACGCCTCTCGTCCCGACGCGACGCGACGCCCTGCGCTGCGCTGCGATCGCCCGCCGCGCCAGGCGACGCCAGGCGACGCCGAGAGGGGGAGAGAGAGACGCTGAGGAACGGGTCGTCATCCGAGTGGAAACAGGTGGCGCGGCATGACGATGTGCTGCCGTGGTTTGATATGACAGTGCGATGTGGGGGTGACGGAACATGAAGGATTGCGCGGCGAAGGAGAGGTCTTGGGATGTGTGGCTGAAATTGAAAAGATTGTAGTATGTCTTGTCAGAAGGGAGGACGTGTCTTGTGACGAGAAAAAAATGGATAAAGTGATGTCTCAACATCGTCCGAGAGATATAATGTAGGAATTACACGACAGATGCAACAGAAATCGCGTAAGTTTGCAAGATGTGTAGTAGGAGAGGCGCTTCCGTCTGCCGCGTCAGGAATTGTACAGAACTACCTCTGATCCATAACGGTATTGAAGCACAGTTCCGTATGCAAATATCAATGTGAACTTAGGGCAATCGTTTTCCGTTATGCACTAAATAATAACCGGTGACAAAATACTTTAATTCAGGTGACGTAATATATAATATTACGTCACCTGAATTAAAGAAGATGAACTTGTGCACTAACCAATATTGAGAGGATAGTTGAGGTACTGCAGATAAGTGAAACATATACCAAAATTGGCAATCTAAATAAATTGAATCATAATATAGCAAATAAAGTTTCTAGCCTGAACTTGCAATAACCTGGGTACTCACGGAGACAGAAAGACGTGGTAAACTGTTTGCAAAACTATTGAGTGGAGTCGAGAATGGACGTGCGTGGCAGAGGGCGCACGAATAAACGGAAATCCTCCGCGGGCTCTAGATGTCGCAGCGGGGGTGGGCCAGGCGTCATGGCGGGGCGGTCTCTGGGGGCGAGGCGGACGTTCGCGCAAGTTAGTGCTTTCTTCGCGCTTTCGTTCTGCCGCCTCCTCCCCGATTGCGATCTCTCGCGTCGACTTGCGCGCTTCTCGCCTTGTATTTTTCGTTCGCGTCTCTGCACGCCCAAGGCGACGGAAACTGCGTTTTGAAGTCGACCCGAACGGAAAATTTCCCAACGTTATTTTCAAAGTTTTGTACCGTTTTGAAGCTTCCGGGTGTTTCTTTTACATACTGAAAGAAGTTCCAAGATTCCGATGCGTATTTATTAGTTTTGATACGCGATGCTCCGCTCTTATTAGCGTAAGTTTTTAATTCTTTTCAAAAAAGGAAATTATTTAATATTACGACAAATAACACTTGCAGATACTGATCTTTTTTGCTTTTTCAAAAGTTTTTAATATTGTTTATTCTTTGTCTTGTCGTTCATTCCTCCTTCATGCCTTTTGTACTACATTTTAAAAAAATAATCTGAAGTTAAGATACATAACTTTTTTTTGTTCAGAAGTATAGGAACTTTCAGAATATCGAGAATTTTTAATCACTATGCCAAATACCCGAATGTTTCCTTTTTGTTTTGTACCAATTGCAAATATTCCGTTTAACAGTTGTGAACGTAGTTTGTGAAAGTTTTCTTTCCAACTAAAAGTGTTTTAATTCTAGTCCAGTTTTACACATACCTTTAATTGGAGCCAAACAAAATGTTAGTTTTTGAAACTGGTATGCACAAATTCTATCTGCAATCAAATATGGAGTTATATATTTGAAAGTAGAAATAGGACTTCAGCGGAAGGTCGATTTCACTTTTTCTGTACGTGAACCATTCTTATTAACTGGGACGAATGTTTTATAATTCATTCCAGTAATATTTGCAATAATTAAACAAATCATTATTCCAAATAATGCTTTATTTATTTTCATGTTCTCCGATCCTAAGACAGAGAGAGACACACACAGACAGAGAGACACAAAGAGAGACAGAGAGAGAGAAGAGAGAGAAAGACGTTTACTCACGAAAACTTTTATTAATGTGAATCTCTCTTGGCACCGAGTACATTGCGTAAAAGTTTGTCCAATTTATTATGTACTATTTGCACTTTCCCCCTGTAATTAATGTAATCTATAGCCCTGATCAATAGAAACCATGGATTAATGTAAATAGTATTGTCACTGTGTGCATTCATGTAAAATAACATCAAACGTGCCGTATTGTATGTCTGGATACAGAGGAAGTTAATTCTGCTACAAAAACTGGTGCAGTGAACAGTGTGTTTCGTGACCACGGAACCTGGAAGGCATTCATTTCCGAACCTACATTCAATAGGGAAAGCAAATGTTATCCAAGATCACTTTCGCTTCTTTTTAAATTTGATTAGTTGTACTACGCACGCTAGCATCTTGTATGTAGACTGCTGTTATAATAAATTTGTATCGAGTATTGTTATCGACATCATACTGCATTGCACACATTGAACATTTATAATATATAGCTTTCTAATCGTAAATAATATTAGTTTTCAAGTATTTTTTGCGTCATCACAGTACTAGTGAAAAGCCACATGACAGACAAATATTTTAAAAAATCTACTTCTTCATTGGAGAAGAGATTAATTTGATAAAAATAATAAAATTTCACTTTCATAACTAAATGTAGATTGCCCCTTTCTATTCTAACGAGAAGTTCAGAAACAGGAAACAGATCCTGTGTATTACGGAATTTTAAAAAAAAACGTAAATACTCACGTAAAATATTCATAAAGCCCTGATGCGTATTAAGAGGGCAATATATTTTATCAAAATATATTTTGTAATCTCCGCGTAACGTCAGTGTAGACTAGGGATCCTTTATATTTAAAACGAAAAACTGTGACACACCACAAAATTTCGATTGAAGGACTGGGGATCTCTTTTGAAACAAAATACCTTTATTGTGATCATATTATGAACACAGAAATAATTTCCTCCTTTCGGTGCGTTAAAAACGAAACAAATGAACTAACTGTTATAAATCTTAAATATTAATTATTTTAAAAAACTTTTTATTATTATTTATTTTTTTAAACGGCGTATGTTAGATATCACATTACACTTTGTCTTTGGAACAGTCTCTAGTTTATTTTATAAATGGGAACTGAGCTTTTAAATTTTCACTGAAAACACACTTTCCCTCCGGCATTTTATAAAAATAAAATGTAAATAAACTGTCCGCAATCAATTTCGTATATGAACATACTAAACATTAACACTACTACTAAACATTCAAATGAAAAGGAATGACACAAATAAACAAATATTTGTAATGCATCTTTTCAACCATCAGTTGAAGGGATAATTCCAAAAAGAAGTACAGGCTATCGGGAAATACCGAACTTTTTCGTGTTTGTAAAAAAAACGAGATATTTTAGCGTCCCGAAATAATTTGTCCGAAGATCGGGACAAAGGTTAAAATTCCGGGACTGTCGCGGGAAAACAGGGACGTAAGGTATCCCTGGCTGGCGTAAGGCTGCTTGTCGGCTGCGCGCAGGTGCTGCAGGGGCCGGCGAGGAAACGGCGTCGCGATGGAGACAGCGCGGAGCCGGTTCGCGCGGAGCGGGTCCCGCGCCACGCCACGCCACGCCACGCCACACCACACCACGCCACGCCACACCACGCCACGCCGCTCCGCGCCGCCCGAGACCCAGACCCGGACCCCAAGCCCGCAATCAGGCGGCTAATGCCCCGCCCCGCCCCGCCCCGCCCCGCCCCGCCCCGCCCCGCCCCGCCAGGCCGCGGTGCCCACCGCCACCATATCCTGCCCCATAGCCTCTTCCTCCGCGCTTTCCCTCCCCGCCACTCCACCTCGCCTCGCCCTTCTCCCACCTCCGCCAACTGCCCCGCCCCGCCTCTCCAAAGTCACGCTCACGCTCTCTCCCCGCGCCGCCACGCCGCCCCGCCTCCGCCCGCCCGCCCCGCCCCGCTACGCCTCGCGCGGCGCCGAGTCGCGCCGC
Source organism: Teleogryllus occipitalis (assembly GCA_011170035.1). Lineage (NCBI taxonomy): Eukaryota > Metazoa > Arthropoda > Insecta > Orthoptera > Gryllidae > Teleogryllus > Teleogryllus occipitalis. The sequence goes on along the minus strand of BLKR01004025.1, from coordinate 5,573 downwards.
AGCGTGCGCAGTTTCTCGATAATTCCAACGTCTGCGCCGCGCACTCCCCAATTAGACCTCGCTCCTTCCGTATCATTTGCTTCAAAAAGCGCGCGCGGGGCGGGAGGCGCCCCAGCTCTTTTTTACTCGCACTCCCGCCGCCGCCGCGAATTCTAAGGAGTTATCGAACGGAAGAGCGGGCTCCTTGGCGCGGATTTCGCCCGCCCGCTGCTCGCCCCTAATGGGATGTAGACGGCCGTAGCTCTTCGCTAAGTGCTGCGCGAGGCCGCCCTGGTCAATCCCGCGAGGATCCCTCGCGCGCTATCGCGAGCAGATACCCCGTTTGTACTTCGATACGCTCGTTTCGCTCCTAGGCGGAGAGTCGCGGTCGTAGCCGTAGCCGTTCTAGGCAAGTGCCGCTCCCGGCAAAGCCCCTCAACGCCTCAATCTGCCAAGAGTATTACTCCCGCATCGGGGCGCCCCTCTTCGAATTAAAAGGCGCTCTAAATTCCGCTCTGTAATAAAATGTGTTAGAAGCGCACACGAGAGGGTGGTGTGATCACTTTTCATAGGCTCCCGTGCCGTTCTGAAAGTTCTCGAAGAGTTTTATAAACTCATTTGAAGACACTTAAAAAACATTGTAGCTCTATATTCAACAGACAGTATCTAATCAACACTGTGAATGCGATTTCGTATAAAATCGGAACATTTCTTCATCTTTGTGCTTTGTAATTTAAGAAAGGAATTAGCTACTAATTAGTTCGGTATGTCCGTAACGTAATAGAAAATTCATGGACATTGGCGTAGCATTAATATTATTGAACAGTGGTTAGGTAAAACTGAAGAATTCTAGGGTTTTGTCACTTCTCATACAAAAATTTTCTATTTATTGCACTCGACTAAATTATATGGGGTAAAAATTCTATTTTCCTATTTATTACACTCGACTAAATGATATGGGGTTTATGGGTGGGAACAGAGAGAGTGTATCTAGCGAATATAATGCAAATTTGTGAGGACTATAGCCACTTCCAAAAATTATTTTCAATATGTCACTTTACACTGACGGTTGATTGTATCCTTGAATAACTATGGGGACTTTTGACAAAATTAACATAGTTGTGTTAGTTCAAGGCCGAGACATTTAAAATAATCGAAACCAGAATTTGATTTCTCTACTCTGTACGTCACATGCACAGTATTCTCCCTTTCTTGATTTCCTAATGGCAGCTTCTATAGTCAAATCAGGTTTTAAATTCAATGTAACAAGAATCATGAAAAGACGCAACATCTCAGCCGTGAACTTTGGTATCTCATAAAACTTAAATACACAGATACAAAAAAAAGTTGTCAGACCCAAATACTTGACGCATGTTTTTCTATGTATGTCGACGCAGAATTGGGCCACCACCCTCGAGTTTTTTTTTTAATCGCCAAAAAACACATGTGAATACTACATTGGTGTCTTGCAGCATTATACTCTACTGAAGCCAAAAGTTGTCAAGCTCAAAGACTTGGCACATGTTTGTCTATGTACCCTCTCCCTCAGAAAAAATGTCGTTCAAAATTCTATCTTCCACACAGCGCCGACAAACTTGGACACCCCTCGGCCTGGGGGAGGGCAGGGGGAGGGACGCGTTGACCAATCGCTGGCAGGTAGAACCACAGTTGTCTGTGATTGGCGCAACATCCCAAGGGGCAGAAAGAACGCTGTCTCAGGGGGAGGGGGCTAGTTCGTTTACGTACTAGACGGAAATATCGTCATATTTCCCTGCCGAAGGAGATATTTTGCTGCGTGTACGCCACGACGAAAAAAAAATATTTCTAAGCGGGGTTTTCCGTCCAGAATGATTGTCTATAGACCAGTAAATATTTATCATTTTAGCAACAATTATTCTAACTTTTAGTAATCGATTTGTAACTCCTGACAAACTGCTATTTTGAGATATTCATTTCAGGCACACTTTGCGGAGCCTTCCCGGCCGTTCTAACGCATATTTCCAATTTGTTTATAAAATTATAAATTGTTGCAAAATTGTTAATTCGCTGTTTTTGGTTCTGGGACATCGGGAGACTCTCCCCACTTTAGATTTGCAAAATTTGGAAATTGTTTATAAATTTGCAATTGTTGCAAATTTTATTATTGTCTAATCTGAATGGCGTTTAAATGTGATGCAAAATTCCGGAATCCGTTCGGTGCTATTATATCTCGTTCTCGAGATATATGTAATTGTTTATAAGAATTTAACATCTTAGTAGACTCCATTTGTTTGCGCTTAATTCATTCGCGCTAGCAGAATGTGCATACTGAAAAAACAGTTCTCCAATGCCGCGCTTTTGCATACCTAATACGCTTAAAATGCACTTGCTTGTAAACAAATTCTGTGGCCAATTTAATTATGCTAAATTCGTATTTTTACGGTGAGTATGAGCATAACCTTTATTTGGTTTTATATTCTCTTTTAAGTCCTACAATTTGCAAGTCGATATATTTATCAAATACGAAAGAAATTGATTAGAAAAAAATTTTTTTCAAGGTGCATTACGCCCAAACAATTGTTTCTGTTTTTCTATCAAAGGGATGTTGAGCAACCGAATAACTGTATTATTAATTTTTTTTTAAGTCCCCTGTTAACACCGAGAGTCAGAAACTATTTGTTCCTCTTGTTTAACCATTACCATTAAAAATAGGGAAACATATTGCTTAGCTGTTTGCTATAAACTGCACTGGATTGGATGAATGTAGTGTTAAGGTTTTCAAATACAGAAATATTCAATTTTGTGTTTTGAAAGATCACATGAGTAGAATCACACATCACAATATTTACATAAGTATAGAAATTTCTAAATAAACGTATATAAACTTTAAGTTAATATTTTCAATTCAATTTATCATTCCTTTCTAAAACTGTTAATTTGATGATTTCATTGTATAATATTCAAATCAGAGCTTTATGTGCTAAATTTACGCATTGTTAATACATATTTTTAAACAACATTAATATATTTAATATACATTTGAAAGGTTTTTTGATTGGCAAACGTTTCAATGAAATTTCATGAATTCCTAAATGCTTGAAAATAAATACTTGTAAAATTAAATTATTGTAGCGTGTAAAAATATAACAAACTCACGCATTTGGTAAAACGAGTTGATATTACTAAAAGAAAGTAAAACAGATGTTATAGCAATTCAAAGAGATTTAGCGTTTGTTTACAGTTTAGTAAATATCAATGCTCTAGCATTTCCCAGTGAAAATACATAGAACGAACTTGGTGGTCAAGTGATATGACCTTCCCAACACAGACTATATTTCAGTATCGTCAGAGTTCGAAGGTGGTTTGTTGGCCGCCATTCTACGAAAATATCAAAACCTTGAATTTTGCACGACCGTCTGTACAGGGAGAACGTAGCGGTTTATTAAACGGAAACGGGCCATTCGAGGTATCTAATGTGCACTCTTTTAAAACGTTTAACCATTATAAACTATCCCTAAGAAAAATATCAAATAAACAATGTTAAAGGTCACCAGCTTAACATTGCCTTTACTATTTGAATGTTTTCAATATCCCCAAAACCAACAGAAAACCCATGTTTTTACAGGTTATTATAAAACCAATTCAATAAATATAAGCATTTATTCACTTTATTATTTTTAAAACACTCAAATATCTACGATGTTATTTGATTCATGTCTTCATCGAAGATCTGAGATTAAAATACTGATAAGCAGAGAAAATTAAAGTAATTGTGAGTGATTGATGAAGTTGAATGATCAAACGAAAAACAATGTTTCTTGCTTCATATAATGCTATCGTGTTTAACAGACATGTAATTACATGTGATACCTATATTTAAACATCCAAACTAATGAAAATTTTCAAAATTAAATCATCAATAAAACGTTGATTCATCAGCAAGGATTATATTATTAAATACTTTTTTGAGGTTCATGTGCTCCTGTGTGAATAACGTAGTAAACGTGATTCGTATGATCCAGTTTCTCAGAATAATACAAAACCTGCTAGACACATTCACTAAACATAATAGTTGTCAAATAGTTATTTACGACATGAGTATCATAAGATATCTTATTACAATACGAAATTGGAGAATTATCAAACAAGACTCTTTAGCCGAAATTGTTAACCAATTGAATATTGTAATATAATGTTTCTATTTGAATATCATAGAAAGTAAGACGCAATTTGTCAAAATTCATGTGAACTATAATTTTTTTTTAAATTTTACTCCTTATCCTGCGAAAGATGTGTGACAGTACTTATGTTAACAGTTCTACTGCCATGGGTTTAATTAATTAGTTTGCAGTACGCAAATTATTGTTTTTGGTTTTAGAGAAGCATGGATATACAGAGTATCGGGGAAGGAAACATCTAGAGTTTGAAAAAAGCTGTTTAAACAATTTTAATCATACTTTGTCTAATAAACAACATAAATATTTTGAATGGCTGAGCTGCAATAAACGCGCAAATGTTGGTTTGAAAATATGATTTCTACGCAAAACTTTGCATTCTAGAATCATGTAAACAGACCAGAAACATGTAACATGTTTATTATAAACAATATAAATTAATATATTAGTTCAGAAAAAAATTAACCGAGAAATAAAAAAGCAGTCGAATTGTGAAAATTGGGTGCTTTTTTATTTCTAGGTTAATTTTTCTTTCCGATCAAATGTATTCATTTAATTTGTTAATCATAAACAATTTAGATATTAATGAAGTGTTTATATGCTTCTACAACGCAAATAGTTGCCTAGAAAACATATATCCAAACCAACTTTTAAATGTTTATTGCGGCTTAGCCATTTGGAATATCCGTGTAGTTTATTAGACAAAATAAGCTTAAAATTGTCTTAACAGCTATTTTTCAAAGATTCGACATTTCTTCCCCGAATATCCTGTATATAAAAGGCTTGATTTCTGTTGGTACGTGACGGAACGGCGTTCCGGTTCTTTGGAAATAATTATGAAATTATATTATATATAAATAGCTATTGCTATTATATTAATAATTAATTCGAGGCGCGTTTCGGGGCCTAAGATTTTAAAAATAAAGGATATATGTATCATAATAACTCTTATGACGACACTGTTCTCAGTTACGTCAAGTTTTAATTTGGAGAATCAAAGTGAATGATCTAAGTTTACTCACTTAAATAAAGTTTTTCTTACTATACATACTATTTAGAATGTGTTTTATGTTCAAAACAAGTGTTGCCTCTACAGCATATATTTTTACGTATTATTCGTAATTGCTATGCAATATTCAATACGGACTATGTGGACCTGCAAAAAAGAAACAAAAAGAAAAGACCTACTGCAGCAGAAAATATTTTCCACTCGTCGGGATTCGAACTCGGGTCTTTATAGTTAACTCACCTGACACGGTTCCCCCTCACCACCAGGTTACCTCCTTTCCGATGCGAAAAGAAAGTGAAGCATTTGCAGTTTAAAAAAAACAGGGTGTTCAATTTATCTTAATACAAAATCTATTTTTAAACAGAGATTTCATTAAACAAAAATCTCTAGCGTTCATTTTTTCGGCAATGTTATAAAGATCAGTCGGGGCT
>BLKR01004024.1:87909-122575 GCA_011170035.1 Teleogryllus occipitalis | reverse complement strand
GCAGCGGGGGCGGCAGCGTGGGCGGCAGTGGGGGCGGCAGCGGGGGCGGCAGCGGGGGCGGCAGAGGGGGCGGCAGCGGGGGCGGCAGCGGGGGCGGCAGCGGGTGCGGCACGGGGGCGGCAGCGGGGGCGGCAGCGGGGGCAGCAGCGGGGGCGGCAGCGGGGGCGGCAGCGGGGGCGGCAGCGGGGGTGGCAGCGGGGGCGGCAGCGGGGGCGGCACGAGTAAAGCAGCTGGTGAGGAAACAGGGGCATGAGCAGTGGCGGGAGCGGCGTGGGTGGAAAGCGGTGGCGGGCCAGAGAGAGGACGTCAGAGGGAGTGAAGTGCACGGCCAGGCCAAGTCGGGGGCGGGGCGGGGCGGGGCGGGGCGGGGTGGGAGCCGCCAAGCAATTTCCCCGGGGAACGTGATCCTTACGGTGAGAACTGACGGAGGCGAGACGCGCGCCGCCCCGCCGTCGGCCAGGCCGCAGGTCGATGGCTGCTGAATAGCGATGAAAATGAACGCCGGCACCGCCGCCGTGCACGTAAGGAAATGATCGCGCTCCTCTTTTTTCGAACGTGCGGCTGCCGGTGCCTTCTGAACTGCCTCGGGGCGCGCTATTCATGCCTGCACGTTGGATGCATTGCACCTGGAAAATCAATATTAATGAAGTCAGATTGTTTTCGTTCTACTGGTAAACGTGGGGGATGAAAATAAATTATATCTACTCAATAGTGTGCTTAAACCTCATATTTAGTCAATTTTGTTTCTTTTGAAGTATTGCGTGTACGTGATCCTAATAGAAAAAATGATATTTATATGAAAATCGCGTTTTGTTTCTAAATGCATATCTTACTCTACATTTATATATTGTTTCCCTAATTCTTGTTTCGTTATCCAAAATTAAAGAAGATTTTCCCACTCCACTTGAAATATCTCATTGAACTTTATTTGCAAAAGAGACTAGAATTCGGAAGTAAGACAGTTGTCGGAAAATCAAATATGTAATGTTGCAATGTTTACGAGATCAGTGCGTATCCGTTGAGCAGTTTGATTTGTCACCCCAAAAGGAAAATTACCGAAATAAATATTAAATTAATTTAACAAATATTATATATTTTAATTGATTTATATAATAAAAGGATTCATTCGCCAAAATTAATGTTTACTTTTTATAAACAAACCTTGGCAACACACACTTCAACGGGCTTCTTTTCTTCATTTCAACGCCTCCTTTCAAGCAAATTGGCGTATTGAATGTCGAACGTCATTTCAATGAGTCATTTCAGGTGAAAACAAGTGGTGATAGACAATGGCACATATTTTCTCGAACTATTTTTTTTTTTTTTTTTTGCTATTGTATGGAGGCTGCGGTCTTTTCGGTTTTACTGAAATATTACATGCATATGGGCGCCTTAAAGAAACGCTAGGGTCTCTGGCATTACCTAGTGCTCCTCTGGGGACATTCACAGGGAACATCGCGTTTTCACAGACCTTTCAGACATGTACCTCTACTTCGTATTTGTCCGTGATATCCCTTGGCCTCATCTTCTGGGGGGTACCATTGTTCTGAGTGCAGATATCCAGTACCTCAATTTCACACACAACTCAAAACATTCATGCCCTGTGCGGGTTTTCAACCCACGGCATTAGAACCTATCTACTTCGACTGAATATAATGTTCTTTGCAACTTGAATCTCTAAATGACTTTGCCTTTGACTTCATTCGCTTTCATACCATTAATACAAAGTTACTTTAGATTTAAAATATATCATCGCAGTCAGTAATAAACAATTTTCTGAAAATTAACTAACAGTGTAAAATGTAGTCGATAATAATTTTTACAGCACCCAAAAATTAACAGAACAGTTTAATTAAATTTCATGGAATACTTCTATTGGAGGAATGGTATTTTATAAAAAACACGCATAATTTCTCACTTTTTCGGTCCCTTAATAGTGTAATAGAAATTAGACTTTAAGAATATCATAGAAGAGTGATGCATTTTCATGCAAAATTTCATTCAAAATTGTGCAGCTGTTGGAAGAAGAAGTTTAAGCTTTTCTGAAAATTCTCAATTGAGTTTTTTTTTCAAATAAATGTTTTGAGTTTTCGAGAAACTTCATAACAAATCATTTGAAGCACCTATACGCACAAATGCAGTAATTTATGTAAAAACCTCTAATGACGTGAGCGATACTTCAAGAAGTACATATGAGTATTTTTTCTAAAATCAAAATGTTACATCAAAACGCCATTTATGTCTTTTTATTCGGTGTATTTAGCTCCATCCATATAAGATTTTAAATAAAAAATGTAAAAGTTTTCCAGAATTTTTTTGAATACTTAATAATTAAAAACGAATTGTGGAGAACAAATTTCATTTGAATAAAAAATATCTACCTTTAATTAAGTAGTTCAGCGAAAAATATTCCAACTTTTGTAATTTCCAGAAATGCAGACATAACAGTGAAAATCGGACTTACACTATCTTGAGTATTTCACATGTACATGAAAGTTAAAGAAAAAAATATATTCATCGTTTAGAAAAATTTTAAAATCTCCCAGAAGCTTCATGTGAAATTCCACCAAAATTTCAAAAATCTTTTAAAATTGCAGGACTTACAGTCGGGCCAGATCGATCGCGGAATATTCATTTTTGGGAAAAAATTATACGTATAGTTTAGGATTTAGTGATGTTCCCAAATACACACACAGACGGACGTTTTTAGAATACAAGATTTATTATTGTAATCAGAGACTCCAAAACATTATCCGCTAAAATGTCGAAATCGCGTAACCATAGCATAACATAACTTTCTCTATTCTACGAATGTATTGTCTATGCTCGTACGTTTATTGCTTCGCAAACATATATGTATGCGAGAAGATAACTAGTGGTCCTACCAATGGCACAGACCATCTCGTACTGATTTTCGGTTTTCTTTAGACTGTGCTAACTATTGTGAGATATCACATACTCTGCAGACTATCGTCGCCCAAAGTACATTTTCTTAAAAACTTTTCTCAATTTTTCGGTTTCCGAATAGTAAAATTGAAATATTACTTTAAGAATATTAAAAAAGAGTAAAACCTCGTCCTAAACGGTAATTTTCATTGAAAAATGAGCCGTTTCTAAGAAAATGACGTTTAAACGTTACTGCAAATGCGAAATTTAAAGCTCCTTTTCACAGAAATTGTTGGAGTGTTCGATAAACTTCATAGAAATTCATTTGAAGCACTTCCACTCGCAAGTACAATAACGTTTCCAAACCACTATAAATTTGCATATTAACGGAGTGAGAAATATTTTTAAAAAATACATTTGAGTAATTTTTTAATAAACAAAAGAAATCATCAAAATTGAATTTATCTTCTTTTATTGTGCAATTAGCACTATCCGTTGGAAACGTTAGAAGAAATAATTAGAAGCCGTTTTTCAGAAAATTGCGTATACATGTTTTTGAATATAGGGAAATCACGAGCTTATTTTCATAGAAAAGTTTTAGTTTTCGAGAAACATTATTAGACATCATTTAAACGGCACGTACTCTTAAATGCAAAGGTGTGAAGAAATTCTCGTTAATTGAAATATTAACAACATGAAATGCTAGTAAAAAAAGTTTGTAATTTTTTAATAAATCAAAGAATAGAGCAAAATATTGTTTATTTCATGTCATAGAGTGTATTTATCTCTATACCTACCAAAAGTTTTGGGGCCCAAAAGTGGGCTCAAGTATCCTATTATAACAGTACTATTTTTCCTATCACCCCTTTCAATAGAATCACAAGTTTGTTCGAAATTGAATTAGAGGAAAACACGTGAATGAAAACGTATATCTTGCTTCTGATGTCCAATGCTTCTTGCCTTTGTGATTATATTAAAGTGTTGCAAAATTAATCCGCTATTACGTGCTCTTTTAACCTTACTACACCTCCTCTATAAAGTATAAAAATATATTGAATAAAAAGCTGGAGTGATACCTCGAAAATTCTGTAATCCCCACGAAAAATCTTGCAGCGGATATCGTGACTGGAAAGAGAGAAAGTGTTTAAAAGAAGCTTCGGAAGATATTAAGTGAGATAAGTAATTTTCTTATTTCGTTTACAGTGTCATTTACATCATTTGTTCGGCAGAGCGAGCTTTATTAGAACATGATTCTTCTTGTTACTGTTGTAGTTATGTTTTGTCATTATATGAGGGTTGCGGCATAAGTCATGCCAACTAATTTTTGTATGAGAACACAAGCACGGATGGATAGTGAAATATACACATGAAAGGACAAGGTATAAACTAAGTGCATGGAGATTTAACGACAAACCAAAACTGTGTTTCTCATATTTATTAAGATATTTGAAATTTTAGACCAATATTTGTATTTAAAAACATTCAATCTTCGAACTATAAAAAGATCGCTTTTTCGCTTTGTTAAAATAATTTCACCCTCCCACACTTACTCGCGCTAACCCGCTCGCGATGAAAACATGAAACATTATGAACTGTCTGAACTGTCTGAACTGCTTTCGATTTATCGGTTGATACTCGCACTGCCAAAAGGCATAATAAACAAATGAGAACAGATGAGCGTTAATTCAATGAATTTTAGTACATTGTAATAAAAATTTTGTGTTCATACTATGAAACCGGTTAATAAGAGAAAATGATGACAAATCCACTGTCAACTACCTTTCATTCGGAAACATAATACGAAATTTTATTGAATGTAATGTTTATTTCTAAACGAAATACCTCATTTTTTAAATATATTGATAGTTTGTGCTGTACATAAACTATTATTGAGTAGTTTGTTGTTAACCTCTGATTAGTAAACAATTTACTACAAGTATACAGTGAAATTTAATAACCTAGTTGTACTTTTTTGAATAAAAATTATAAAATAATACAAGATTAAATAATACACAAAACAAAAGTGACACATAAAGAATTGAAAATTTCTGAAATGTTAGAATAAGAACATAAGTACATTTATTTAATATTACTTTATATTTCTGTATTGTATGCAAACATATAAAGTAACAAATTTTGAAGAGTACATACGATAGACGCATTGTAACCCTAATCTTTCGTAGCGGCATGACTCATAATCGATATGGATATTGCTGAAATCTTGAAAGCAAATATAGTGACACAATACCAAATATTTGTGATAACCTTATAAAATGTTAATTTTCAATCTCTGCCTGATGCTACCTGCCCCGTGAACACCATAAATACAAAATTCAAAATATTCCTTGATACAATACTTTTATACTGCTGTCTCAGGAATCACCATCATTAACAGCTCTGTGCACTGCTCCACCAGTGGCGCTTCTGACAGCATCTTTCCACGAGGCAGCGCTCTCTACCAACTCAAACACAAGCTCCGCCATAGATTGGTTGATTCATTTGTTTCCGGGAATGTCAAGTGATACTGTCATTAGTTCCGTTACTGTAGGAAATGTTTCATCCCAGAAGGAGGCACTGATTTCTTCCCCGCTGGATGGAGAGATCCGGTGCTGACCTTTCATGTCGGCTAGCTGGGAGTTCCCGCCAAGTATCTCCCCAACAGGCCAGGGCTGTGTGTACAAGCAGAGAGGATACATCATACAGAACGAGGGAAAGTAAGGAAAGATCGCGCGCGCTCCGTAGTCCAATTAATAGGGTACTGCTCCGGCATTAGCCTGATCAGAGCAATCACGGCCTGATGGAAGAAATCACGGAAAACTACCGATCAGAGCAACCGGTCGACACAATCTTCTCCAGGCAGCGTCTGAATCAGACCTGCCTGTGTAGCCAGTATCGAAAATCTGCCATCGCCGTTGGCGGAATCCCGGAAGCTCCCGATCAGAGCTATTACAGAGTCAATAGCAAGCGAGGTAAACTTAGCCAGTCCCCACGACTTCCCACGTCCAAAAAGTCCCAGGATTTCCCACGTCTGAAGAATCACGATCGAACCACGTTACCACTGCGCCGAGCATTGCAGGTAGCAGGGAAAGGTTCACAGAGAGAAAACTCTCGGCGTGGAAGCGCACTGGGCACCCATCAGCGTGCAGGCGCAGCGGTTGGGCCTCGCCCTCGGGAAGCAACTGCGCTGCATGCTCCCCACCAGATCTGCTTCTGCGCTTGCCGTGCTGCAAGCGGCCGTCGACACAATCTCCGCAAGAAACAGCGGTATCAGCACTGATTCGTACACGACTGAGTGCCGAACGTCTTCGTAGCGAATACTCCTTTACGTAGATCATACACTAAGAAATGAAACGCTCCGAAAAGCCGTATGAAAGTTAAGATAATTTGAAACAATATTAGTCTTCCGTGTACTCTGTTGACATAATACACTATTTCGACGAGGCAACAATGACATTTACGTAGTGTATATAGTTTTTGTTTTATATGAGTATAATGCAATTGCGTCAAGTATTTAAGTCTAGTGTCTCTACCCTTCGCAGACCGTTCGTTTGCCGAAAATTGTGATGCAACATCTAGTAAACGCTTGTTTAAAATAATATACTTCTTAGGTATGAAAACAATCAAGTTTGTATATTGAAATGTAATAAATTTATTGCCGAGGAATACCCATGCATTAAGAAAAGACAAAATGGCCAATTGATCTGTTGTCAACCAATCGTAAACTAGACTGAATGTAAGTCTCCGCGACGGCAGAAAGTGTTTGTATTGAAATAATTCAATTAATTTTTCTGTATGATATTCGCAGGTCTTGCAACAAGTTATTATCTAATCGGCTTAATAGTCGAAAGATACTATCCACTCGGTTTTGATCTGACGGCAACAAATATTCTATTCGTTGACATATAGGTATATCAGTCATCATGAGAACAAGACCACACCAAATGCGATATACTGTGAAGTTTTCAATGTCCGAGTAACCAGTAGTGTTCAAATCCCTATTATCATAACAATTTCTTTTGTAAGTGTGAAGAATGAGTGCAACTGAAAAGCTAATAGAAATCACGGAAAATAATATATTTTCGAAGTAACGAAGTGTCGTTATATTCCGTAACTTTCTTGAATTTGGAAAGAAGCAGAACCAGTGAGTCTGCAGAGCCAGTACACAGCAGCGATTCCATAATGGATATCCTTTCCCTTACGTGGCTTATACTAGCTACGTTGCTTCGAAAGAAGAACTCATCGTAGACTGCTACTTGAAGAGCCTTCTGAGAAATTAATAGTCGCTAACCTTCTAAACCCCTCTCATGATTTTCAGCGTCACTCAACGCCATTCACATCTACACCAAATTAAATTAACGATTTTTTTATCGTTCAAGTCCGGTACGCAAATAAAATTTGGGACACGGTTCCATACAACTGTTTTCTAACAGACGCTGACTATCTCAATTTTAACACAATAATGTTTACGTATTGATCAGATTTATGAAACTAGATACTGTGGTGGCATTTATTCTGCATAGAAGATTTGCAAACAAAAACTTTTGGAAAATAATGAATCTAGTTTCAATTTGAAAAATGCTTTTAGCACAATTATTTTTCCCTCTTTCTTTCTGAGTGTTATACAGTTAACAATTGTTGGTAAATTACAGTTAAGAGAAGAATATTATTCCTTCTTGTTTGTAAGCACCAAGGAATTTACAGAAATACTAACTACTAAAATGGCTGAAAGATAAATGTCACAATTATCGGGGATTTCCACCAGGCTAATCTTTTCAAATGAATGCTCATATCCCGTATCAGAGATATTGCGCAACATAAGCAGAGTAGGCGATGTGAAGCTCCATGTTGCCGGTTACGCCCGGCAATCTACCAATTGCGCCCCTGGCGCGTCGACCTTTGGGCGGGATTGGTCGAAGGACGTTCTTCGGAACTCTCCGGATCTCACATATAGAAGTCCAGACACATACATGAACCTCCTGTCAGGTTGCCTAGGTTTTGGCGGCACTCACTTCAATAGCTTCAAGGTGGACGCAGTGAGGTGACGGAAAGGTCCCGAACCGCCCAGACCTTATTTCGGGTGGCCCCCTGTTGGGCTCTCGACTTCGTCATGGAAGTAGCCCGATACTCTGGGCAAAGAGGAGGGACTTGTCCTGGCGCATGTGAGTGGCGCATCGTGTCTGACTCGCGAACTAGCCTGGAAAGCTAGGAGCTCTGAGCAGTCCAGTATCATGTTGGGTGGTCAGTGGGGAGCTTAGAGCTTACCCCGGCTGGAGCAGAAACCCGCTGCTGGGAGAAACGTGGCTGGGAAAACTCCGCAAGCCGACGTGTAGATCGTCGCCAGATCTCGCCCTCCAGTAGGGAAAGATAACCACCACTTCCTGTGATAAGAATGCAGTAAAATTGAATGTATGTATTTGACTTCCTGGGTCGATTGACCAAGTTTGCTGGCTACCTAACAGTGCCTGGGCTTAGTTTAATTACCACAGTTACGTCCCAATCAAAATCTGGCTAACTACAATGTTTTATGTCATTGCACCCAGGGGTCACTTGTAGCACAATTATTTAGCATTAGTTTAATTATGCACAAAAGTGTTATGTTTAAAAGTGTCTGTGCTGGTCAATTGGAATCGAGAGGAGAGTAAGAGACATGTGGTCAAACATGACGTATTCCCTTCACTGTTACTTGAAAACCCCACCTGTTTGAGCTTTTCTTCGTCACACAGCGACAGAAACTGACGATTTAAAGGGAAACCTACGTTTTTTCCTCATGCACTATAGTTATGAAACTAAATACATTATCAATTGTTACGCCGGGAAACACTAATCAATCAAGGCAACAACTGAATTCTTAGCAACATCTGCAGTGCCTCTCACTGGGAGATCCTAGGCTCGATTCCTGACGGTGGCAGGATTTTCGACACTAGCTTGCCAGCTCAGTCGAATTCAGTCTCTGTCTGAAGGAGAATTATAGCGGCCGGCTGCGGTAGTTTTCAGTGGTTCCTCCGATCAACATTAGGCGAATGCTGTATCAGTACCCTAACAAACGGACCATGGACCACGCGTGATCTTTCCTACCTCGTCCTTATCCTATTCTCACCCCTTACTTACTAACACACTCTGACATGCACTACACTACCACCCTTGCCGGGAGACCAATCGGGAGCTTAGATCTTGTCCCAGCCGGGGCGGTGCCCCGCTGGTGGGAGATACCTGGAGAAGGGAAAACCCCGCTAGCTGACGATAGGTCGGCGCCGTATCTCGCCATCCTGCGGGGGAAGTTCACTGCCTCCACCCCAGGAAAAACACGCACCACACTTACGGGACTAATGACCTAAGCAGTTGACGCGTGCGTAATCACTATCAATCAAACAATCAATTGAAAATCCGCCACTGTCAGCACTCCAAACCAGTGGCGAATTCTGAACATAATTTTAAGTATTCCGCACTTCATGAAAGCTACCTCTACCGTTGTCTTTTTTTTCTCCTGAAATCCCAATACTATGAAATTCCGTCCTAAATATTTGTTGTATAAGACAATTACACAAACCACTAACTTGTGGACCATTAGCTCACTCCATTTTCCCAAAAACGTGTGAGAAGCGTAACTTACGAATGACCAGAGAACGACTGTTCACCGCAATATTTTGGTAAGGATCCTTTTATTTTTTTCTTTATTTAATTTTATTTTTGCGGACATTACATTGTTCAGTTTACATATTAACCTTGCAAATGTTTGATGGTCTTATACTAACTTAAAATTATATACATTATAATTATTTAAAATAATATAGCGGCAGAGGAAGCGGGAAGAACCTCAGATAAGTTCCAGATTTGCAAATATTTTATAGAATGAATAAAGTGGATACATGTTTTAATTCTTGTTCGATAATTGGGATTTTTGTCCAGTTTATAGAAGGATGCTGCTTGTATTTGGGGAAGGTTTGCATAAAAATTGCGTGCGACGTAGGCTATTTGTTTTTTTATTGTGTTTATATCCAAATCATTATGCAGTTGGTTGTTACTGATTAACCAAGATGCTTTGGCGATTAATCATAAGATTTTATTTTGGAATACTTACATTTTGTTTAGGTTTGTATTGGCAGCGTTGGTCCAGATGGGGTAAGCATAAAGTACAGTCGGCCGGATTATTGATTTATAGAGTAATAGTGTATTAGATGTGGAGAGGTGACTGTATTGATTCAGTAAGTGTCGTAGTTAAATTAGTTTAGTAAGTGTCGTTTAGTATTAGATTCAGTAAGTGTCGTAGTTAAATTAGTTTAGTACTCAGCCGTACCTTATGGTCTCTTTTCCGCGGCATTGATGCGATGGAGAGACCATTTGGGGTGAATACCAGAATACGAAAGGTTAGAACGCGGTAGAATGTAGGTATTGTAATGGCTTAAAGGTCTTCGGCCTAGCCACTTAGCATCAAGTTCTCTAATTTGTATGTAACAATTATCTATTAAATTTAAAAAATAGTTTAGTTTTGGCTTGCTGAGTTTTTACCTCTGTATGTTGCTTCCAGTTGAGTCGAGTATTGAAGTTTATGCCCAAGTATTTTATTGTTTTGTTTGTTGGTGTCCAATTGATGGAGTCGTAATTTATGAAGAGTGGAAGAGGGTGTGTGAATGGTTCTAATGTGAATATTTTTGTTACAGATTTTGTTGGGTTCAACATTATTTTCCAGGTATTAGCCCAATTTGCAAATAAATTTAAATGATTTTGAAGCTGTGCTTGAAGAGTTGTTAAAGAGTTCCCTGAGATGTAGAGTGCAGTGTCATCGGCAAATTGCTTAGTGTTTATTTGTGCTGAAATAGGAATATCTGCAGAGTACATATTGAACAACAAGCGGAAAAGTGGTGAACCTTGGAGAACACGTGCAGCAATTTTCCTTGGATTAGAACAGAACTGTCACTGAAAAAGTTGTATTTGTGATATATCTAAGGAAAACAAATAATAGATGTTTGGATGTACCTATTAAAATTAATTTAAAACAGAACTGGATGCCTTATTCTGTCGAATGCTTGCGAGATTCTACAAGTCCAGCTATGGTATGTTGTCCCTCTTGGAATGCAGTGTGAATGTGTTCCGTAAGCCTTAGAAGTTGGTGGATGGTAGAGTACTGTGATTTGAAACCGAACTGATGCTGTGGTATACTGGGTCATGTCAAGCTAGCACAACCACCGTAGCACAATCACATCAAACCGAATGGAATATTTAGTACTCATTTATTACTAATTTATTACTCAAAAATTAAATTTATTACTCCTCCCGTTTCTGAAATAAAGGTGGTTGTGCTAGCGTGACAATCAAGCTAGCACAACCAAATTCAAAAAATGAGTACAAATGATCAAAACTATTACGAATGTTTAGAACATATTTATTACTAATTTATTATTCTAAAATGAAATTTATTACTCATGCGGTTTACGAAAAAAAAAAGTAAAACAATTAGTTATGCAACCCGCACGACATTCGCGTATATTACTGAAGAGTACTAACGACCTCAAAACACTAAAAACTATTACAAATATATATAATCAATAGTACACAGTCAGTTCTAATTTTTAACACCAAGAAACAAATTTTGAATGGGAAAACGAATTTAAGAAATATTGTATAAACTGAATCGTAATGGTCAAAACATGCAAGAGATTCAAATTCAAAAATAGAGAGAACCAACGAGCACAATCGCATTAAACCAAACGCATCTTTTAACAGACGTATCACACTGTTACGCAACACTAAACAGAAATTTATTACTCCTGTTGTTTACGAAATAAATATTTTATAGAACGACATACTTATCCAACAATGCACGATATACATGAAGTAATTTATAGAGTATAGTAAGCCACAAGCAAATAAAACCTATTCAGTACAAAATTAGACATTTACATCTAGTTTTTGAATCCTTGGAACAAAATATAAACGTGCAATCGCATAAAATAAATATTGTATAAACTCCATCGTAATGGTCAAAACATGCAAGAGATTCAAATTCAAAAATAGAGAGAACCAACGAGCACAATCGCATTAAACCAAACACATAATTTAACAGACGTATTGCACTATTACTTAACACTAAACATAAATTTATTACTCCTGTTTTTTACAAAATAAATAATTTTAAAAAACCACATACTTATCGAACAACGCACGATATACATGAAGTAATTTATAGAGTACAGTAAGCCACAAGCAAATGAAACCTATCCAGTATAAAATTATACATTTACTTCTAATTTTTAACACCTGGGAAGAAATTATAAACGTTATACATGAAGTAATTTACAGAGTATAGTAACCCACAAGCAAATAAAATATATACAGTACTAAAATAAGATATTTACTTCTAATTTCTTGCACCTGGGAACCAATTATGAACGTGGAACGCATTTAAAAAATATTGTATATACTGAATCCTAGGGGCCAAAACAAGCTTGAGGTGGAGCGGTGCGTGCGCACATTTAAAACGGCTATGCGGAAAGCGAGGGACGCCGGAGCCGAGAGGAGCAGGGCGCTGATGCGGGTGCTGGCAACGTATAGGACACTACCTGGGCCGGAAGGGAAGAGTCCGGCAGAGATCCTGCATGGCCGGCAGCATAGGTCGCTGCTGTCATTATTGAAACCAGGTAACGCTCGCAAAGAAGAGGAGTTGCAGCCAAAGTTCCAGGTAGGCAGCAAGGTGTACTGTACCTCGTTTAAGAAGGAGCCTGCTTGGTGGCCTGGAGTGGTGACGGGAGTACAAGTAAAGTATATGAAATTTTGACATATAGCAAAACGGTAGTGAGGCACCAGGGGCAGTTGCACCCCAGGTACACCTTGGAGCCAGTAGACGCCTTAAAGGGAGGCTCCGAGAGGAATGTAAGAGAGAGAGCTATGAGGGAACTCATTATGGATGGCCCGTTACAGGAGCAGCCCACAGAGCCGCCGCCCACGCCGGAGCTTCCGGCGGTAGCACCGAGGAGGTCCACTAGACGCCGTGTACGTTTTGCACCGTACACGACGTTTTCAAGAGGGGAGGTGTCGCGGCTGTGAACATCTTTTGAAGAGCGCGCCTAGAGGGCAGCTCTCGGCGGCAATCAAGGGAGTCGGCGGAGGCAGCGGAGCAAGGAAAACGCCGCCCAATCCCAAGTGACGAGCTGGCCGGAGAGCCAGCAGCCGGGTTGCGAATCTGCAGCGCCGCCCGCTTTAAGAGCGGGCCCGCCAGCCCGGACAGCAGAGAGCACTAGAGTTTTGGTTATTGTGTGTAGTAGAGCTAGGAGATACGTACTGTGATAAAGTGATTGTTGGCCCGGCAAGTTATTTGGAATTCTGTATCGATTATCTGTTAGACCCTGCTAGTTTTTGTACATCTCCTGGACATTTGGTATTCGACTTTGGCTGTTGTGATTTGGTACATTCTTTTGGTTCTGGAAGTGCACCTGTTGTACTTTCCGTGTTAATAAATCTGTGTTGGTTAAAGCGTGTATTATTCCGAACATAACACTCTCCTCTCTCCGCCCTTGAAACATGAGGAGCCCAAGGTTATCGCGGCTGTCAGACGATGCCCCTGTGCTAGCAAATTTTCTGGGCAGCATTAAGAACTGTTTGAAACTTTTCACTCCAACGCACTTGATAGCGGTTACAGATGCGGAAGACGCAAATCAGAGTAATTGTTTCGCATCTGCTGTAAAGCTTTCAAAATCTCAATAACTTTTTAGAGGATTACCAAACTTACGAATATTTCTTACACACTTCGCATTACTAGGTACACCGGCGGTATTCGCCACTGCTGGAAACCTCGTTCGTCCGAGTCCGCGATGCTGCTGAGGGAAGGGTTTTCCCGCTGAGCTGTCGCAGACGGCCCTTGACTTGAGGGAAGTGGTGGGCGCGGGCGTTTCCAGCGCCGCGGGGAGGCGAAGGGCCTCAAAGGGAGCGGCGTGCCTGCGCGGGCGGCCGGATATCCGCTTCCTCGTCAATAGGGAGCGATGGCTTCGCGGTGGCGGCGACGGAGGCGGCCTCTTTCGCAATTAATTTGCCCCGTTGATCTCGGCTAATTAACGCCAGCAGTGATTGCGGTGGCTCCGCCAAGCGACCTCGGCGGCGGCGTCAAGGACATTGAGGGGCTAAAGCCACCCACGGAATGGAACCATTGCTCCTCTGATCTTCCAGAATGTTCGAATGGTTCACTCACGTTAAGAGAATTACTTCAGTGAGTCACGAGAAGAGAATCATGTTGAGAGAATGTCTTCAGTTGAAGAGCAATAGATTGTTATACTGTGATTTTGTGCTTTATAACTACTGGATAGACACAGCAAGCAAATAGAAATATAAATACAAAATGTAAATAAGTTTAACAAAATATCTTTATAAAAAAACCTGAACAGAGTGCGTGTAACACGCAGTTCTTAATTCAGTTGTACGTAAAGTACTGGAAGTAACTTAAGTTCTTTACTTATTTACGTTATTTCCTTAAGATTTAAATAATTTTTGGGCTTAATTGTGTGGATGGGTGTAGGTGTTCATTTTTCTACGAATTTATAATAATAATAATAATAATAATAATAATTATTATTATTATTATTATTATTATTATTATATTAATGCCTTTTTAATGAAACGCACTGTTCAAGATTTCGTCGTTCAAATTAGTGTTTTATTATGAAGCTACTTTTATCATTGTAAAATAATTATTTACTTGCACAGGTCCTAATTTACATAATTACAACAAATTACAATTTACATAATTGTAATAACTATTTACAATTTACCCACTTTAACACAGTAAGATAAGCTGACCTGTTATTATTGTTATTATCATTAAACTGGTAAGCTCACCGTTTAGATAACGGATCAAGACTAATTCCCGTGACGCATACTGGAAATTTTGCACGAGGTTCGGTGAGTCGTGTACTACTCGCGCAACTATTCTTGAACGATGGATTGAAGAAATGTGGGCGAAGTGGGGGTATTAGTTACAAAGTCGGTCACTAGAGTATTTACAGTAACGCCAACCTCTGGAAAATCAAAGTCAAACCTGCTATGTGTGCGGACAGGTCATCGTTCTGGGTAGGCAACAGCAGGGTCACTAGAGAGGAGTTTTAGGTGCTTCCCTTCAAGGGCCTGGACCTGCCTCATTCATTTCTTTAGATAATGGTTATAAAGTTGAACAGAAGTTCTCGACTATGAAACCAACTAGCTTTCACTAGCTTCTGTTTCGCGCCAACGAAGTTTTAATGCTTGGAATGTTGTCATCAGTGCTAGCTGAGAGATTTGCCTTCAACTGTTTATTGCTCAAGGGAGGGGGGAAGCAAGGTCATCATTCAAGAAAAGTTGTGCGAGTAGTACACGACTCACCGAACCTCGTGCCAGGAAATACCGAACCAAAGCTTGTGATATTACCTGCCAATCAGAAAAAAAAGTTGTTTTATACTTCATATAACTTCGTTCTATGAAGTATTTGTTCACTGGCAATGACGATATTTGTTCATTAGCAAGAAACGATCATCTTCATTCCCTCTATGTGGCCAAGACGTTTGTAACATTTATTGTCTCTGTAAAGTCAAAACCCGCTTTTCCTGGTGAAAAACTGCTAGTGCAGCGGCCGAGGAACTAGGTACTTCACGCGGCAATTCTCCGCACGGGGTTCAATGGGCGCCTTGTCTTCCATTTTCATACAAAATCAAAGCAAAAATACGCCATAGAACTGTTTTAATATCATGCTCGTATTTAGTAACATCCATTCCATACGTTCTATAGAACATTCTCCTGTTAATCAGTAATGTAAAAAATATTATAAAAATATTGTATTTCTAAATAATTGTTAATTAAAGTTTTAACCACTCGTTGGCACAGGTTGCATCTTTCTTAGATCCTAGATCGTTTTTGTATTGTTTTGATTTATATTTTGAAGTTACTTCAAAAATTCGACTTTGCAAATTAACGGCCACCCGATATTGGATACATGGTTACTATTTGTATCATCAACACAATACTGCTATCAGAATATTATATTAAGTGAAAATTACACGTCGTTGTAATCCCAATTGACTAGTGTTAACGCATAAGCACCTAAAATAACTTAAATTTCGCGCCTATCGTCAAATAACACAATTATGAGCTCTCTTTTTCATACATTAATAAGCTAAGAGTGTGAATTATAAATGGGATTCGTTTTAGATTTAATTGAAGTTTACCTTTACTTCAAAATACCGCGAACTTCATTTCAGAGAGAAGAAAAGAATGTTTTTAATCCTCGTGCAGTCGCGTTGGTTCACTGAGTCAACTACTCGCCATTCCCTGATCCAATCGCTCATTGTTGCGCAACTGAAACTTTGAGTATATTTTAATTGCATTATTAACATTCTCCAGGAGATTTTACAGGAGCGTTTAAGCATTGTATTTGTAGATAAGCTACATTATTTTCATCGCTGTGTACGTTCGTAGACGGAATTACCACGCGACCGGTAATGTAAGTACAATTTTTGTTCTGTCTTTAAAAAACATACATCCACATACAACAATATTGATAAAGACGAAGTAATTGACATCAAAACATTTTTTTCTGCCGTTTATACCAGAAAATCACAAAAATTAAGAGAAAGAACCCCCCCCCCTACATCGATTATATGCTGCAAGTGCCAGGTTTTTGTTTTCAAAAAGCATTTTTCCATTGTTTCCAAACTTGTATGTGTAGTATATAATATAGTTAATATACCAAATGAAGATGAGTAATATCTTTCGACGATATTTTCAAGTTGAAAAGTTCTTTATTCCTTTCTCCAAAGCTTGCAATGTTCCGCCCGTATTTTTTTAAAATAATAAATCAAAAAATACTACGTGTGTAATGTTTTGTATAAATTGTATATTTGGTGAATCGATGCCTTTTCAATAATTATTTAAGAAATTTGCTGACTGTTATATATAATATTATTTTCATGAAATGTGAAATTAGTTAATCTCTACCTATTGATGTGTATGTGCCGCAGATTCCAAGTGCCTGTTTAAATATAACAATTGACCAAACAAACTAAGACAAAAAAACTGAAGTTCAGGAAATCGGTGTTACGTAGTAAGTTCAAAGTAAATAACTGTGATTCTGGAACAAAAAGTTCCAGTTATTTTGTAAATACGTTATTGAAGGTGGGATAATATTATTCGCGTTTTCAGATATAAGTATTTTGCAAAATTACAATCAACCCTCGAATTCATACGAAAGTATGAGTTGTAGTTGTTGTTGTTCATACGAAATTGGGGTTGTATTACTATTGCGCATTAATTTAAAAATAATGTTTCGTTAAATAAATTATTACAATCAATAGAACATTTAAGAAAAAAGTAGTTCTATAACAACCTTGAAAATTTTTTATTAACTGACAATTCGTCTCAGTTTTAAGTAACAGAAAAATTGCATTAAAGAAAACATTGTCAAAATGGATATTGTTAAATAGAGAATGGATTGTATCCTTACGAACAAAATAGTTTTTTTCTGATTTATTTCTAGAATTACCCAAGAAAAAAGGTAGGTAACATTATATAATTATAATATTAGCATCTAGTAATAATATTACTAATAGTTTTATTTTACATTAAATCAATTTTCTTTCTCATTTTGTTCTTTTATTGTGCCTGTATCTTTCTCCTTCTTGTACTCAGTGCCTATTTACATGCAAATCCATTGCCTATGTCAGTTCTTTTTATTGTTATTTGTTTAACTGTGTAAAAAGGTAATGCTGGATAAATATTATTTATTAACAATCAAATTATTACTTTCAGGGAAATTTTAAAAATAAATCCAACAGAAGGATACAAAATGCCATAAAAAGGTGGAAAAAATTTGATTCTGCAGTTCTTAAATTGGCAAAAAATATGGACAAAATACATTGAAGAGTATATTGCAATAAGTTGTGAATTTTTCATTTCTCAAGTGCTGATAGTTTTGTATTTTTGAATAAAATAAATTTTTGTTTGTGAATAAAAGTAAAATTCATTCTTCCCTATTCCTTAACTAACTTCTTGGCAAAATTAATTCTATAATCTTTGGTATACAAGTTAAAGGTTATTTATGCGCCTAAGGGTTCTAATAATACTAGCAATAAAAACGATTTTTGTCATCCTCATGGATCATCCTCTTTACAACAACTTAACGCCCGTGGCACCTAAATTTAATTTTTTCCTAATTTTAAAACTGACAATTCGTCTCAGTTTAAAGTAACAAAAAAATGCATTAAAGAAAACATTGTCAAAATGGATATTGTTAAACAGAGAATGGACCATGATCTTTACATCGGGCGCTTGACGCCCGTGGCACCTAAATTTAATTTTTCCTAATTTTAATGATTCAGGACTACTGCTGTGCTAATTAACTACATGTTAACTTGACTCCATTTGTTTTCTAAATTACAATTCATTTCATTATTCCATAGGAAAGATACGAAATTTGCAAATATGTAACATCATTCATCTGTACTGGTTGCCACGTCGTTTTAGGAGTAGTAACATTTGCACTTGGAGTAGTAGAAAGCACACTGTCAGAAACTTCTGCATTACTTTTAATATAAAAGTACATGAAAGTAATTGTCATGTACGTAAATGAAAGCGTGGGCTGGTGCGAGGCGGTGCGGGGCGACACGGAGCAGCGAGGGGCGGCGTGACGTGAGAGAGGTGAGACTCGGTGCAGGATGGCGTGCGGCAGGGGGACGGAGCGGGGCGGCATGGGGTAACGGCGTGGCGGGGAGGTGTGGGGCGGCGCCTGCCCAACGAAGCGCCTACGCGCTTTGTCGCGGGCATGTTGCGGGCCGATGCGAGCTGACGCGCTGCATTATTGAGGCGGCGCGCGGGCGGCCGTTACTTGTCGCCATTAACACGTCGCTGAATGATGCAGCACGCGCCGCTGCCGCTGCCTTTCGCGCACTGCGCCGCCGCGCCCCCGCGCCCCCGCGCCCCCGCGCCCCAGCGCCCCCGCGCCCCCGCGCCACCGCGCCCCCGCGCCCCCGCGCCCCCGCGCCCCCGCGCCCCCGCGCCCCCGCGCCCCCCAGCCCCCGCGCCCCCGCGCCCCCACCTGCATTATTTACGGCCTCCGGCACGCGTCCAGGAAAAGCTTCGCGTCGGGCGCGAGGCGCGGGTTTTGCGCGTGTTGGCGATCCGCTGATTAGCGAGCGATGGGCGAAAGAAGTCGCGGGCTCAGGAGATTCCGACACCCAGCACTCGCCTGGCCGTTTACACGAAGCACAACTGCGTTTGAGGCAATAATTAAACACTTGCGTATGGCAAATAGTTCCTTGTGAAGAAATGCGTCTTTCAAGTCAATTTCGTGCTCATAATCTCGGATAATTGTTTAGGCGTTTACTGGTCGGTGTGAAGATATACGTACCACTGTATCAATTACAGTCACTCCCTTCTTACCTTCATCACATCGTGAGTGCTTTCATTTTTTGTACACAACACTAATAATAGTCGAGAATGAAATGTTAGCGTAAACATTTGCCGGCCTGCATATATTGGCTAAAACTGTATTTTCTAGTGAGCATATGAAATCAACGTCCGCTGTGGTACTCTCCTTGCACCAATAAAACTAGTAGAGCTTCTTTCTCGTGTTATTTCTAAATTTCCAATATTCGAAAATTAAGAGAAAATGAACGAACGAACTCAAACGAAAATTACATTTGCGTTCTTATTCCTTTGCATCAAAAAACTTGAAGAAAACCAATTGGTAGCGTTTTTTCAGAAAATGGTTTTTATTACAATTTGTAATAAATTCAAACAGAAATTGCCCTATAACTACTCGTGTTTTCCAAAATATTGAACATAAACTTATATAAATAGCAAATTTTAGACCATATTTTGTTTAAAAAACTATCTATTTTCAAATTTGTAGTTTTGGAATATAATATTTCAATTTTCAAGTTTCAGAGTTCGCCAGATATGGGACTAACGCATATTTCTTTTCCCATTTTTGGATATACATTAGGAGAAATTTACAGAAAAAAAATGGAACCGAGTTTTGAGAAAATAATTGTTTAAAAATTGACTTTATTTCACGCAAAATTACGAGAAAATTACTAATATGTTGAAAAGATTGAACATGGTTGCATTAGAAGATCTGTCTTTAAAGAACAAATATTAAGAAAAATCTTTCTTCAATATTGTGGTTAAAAAAGGTGTCGAAAACACTTTTGAAGTTTTGCAATTTTCGAAAAATCATAGATTTCAACGAAAATGAGACATGCAACCTTCTTTTGAGCGCCCTTTATGATATCCGCTGACAAACTTTAAACAAAGAATTTTGACTCATTTCTGAGAAATGTTTGAAAATGTTGAGCCTTCATGTAAAGTACTCTCAAAAATCAAAATATCCGTTTCAAACTCAGACCTTCATTTCATTTAAATCAATTGAGGAATGTCAGTTTTAGAGAAAATCGGCTGAACGGTTGCCGCCCTTGACAACATACGGGCGCACTGACGGAGCGACATATACTTTGCCGTCAAACGATTCTGCGGTTTCAAGGACCCTCAAAATATGAATTCTAACGACACAACGTGATATAGATAGTAATTTACAATAAAGGAACAAGATTTATCCTTTTTTATACCAGGGTCCGGCAATAGAAGTTTGTCGAAATTTGCACGTTTTCCTTCACACGATTACAATATTTTCTCTTCGTCCTGTGACCGTACAAAGTCACAATATAACCTAGTTGCACTTTTGACTAGGCTAAGCAGTGAAAGCTCTGTGACGAACATATAAGTTGGCTAGGGTAGTGGGGGTAGAAGCTTGAGAGAAGAACAAGAAGGCATTTGGGTAGCGGAAGGTGCCACGAGTGCGTCTGGAGGTGTCTGAGAGAAAGGCGCTGCTTGGAACCGGGAACCGGCCGAGAACATTCTGGACTTCACCTACCAGCGTTCTAACATCCGTCACCGATAAGTAGACGTGTTCACTTTTGCTTTATGCCAGAGTGTGTGTGTGTGTGTGTGTGTGTGTGTTTTTAAAATAATGAGATCGGATCAAGCCAGTTGACTTTGGGATACTGAAGGATTGTTCGGCAGCGAGATTTCACAATAACCTCTGAGTGAGGGCGTGTAGTACGGCGACATAATTGCTGCTACCACAACCGGTAAAGTTGATGTAAGAAGAGTAGACCACAGAAAAAACTATTTTATGCTGACTAATTAAGCTTTAGCAATTGGGAGTCTGCCTTTTTCTTAGAATGTGGAAGAAAGTGGTTCAGAAGATTCATCTCAGTTGTTTTCAATATAAATGAGAGTTTTTAATTGTTGCATGTTGAAAAGAGGATGTAAATTTTTGTTAAATTAGTGGTCTTTACTTATCAGAGGTATGAAAGGTTATTACTGCATGTCAGAGCCTTTTGTTAATCATTATCAAGCTTCCACTATACTGTGAAACCAATTTTGGGAACGTGATAATTACTTTCATGTATTTTTATATTAAAAGTAATGCAGAAATTTCTGGCAGTGTGCTTTCTACTACTCCTTCAAGTGCAAATGCTTCTACTCCTTAAACAACGTGGCAACCAGTACAGATGATTTTACATATTTACAAATTTCGTATATTTCCTGTGGAATAATGAAATTATGAATTGTAATTTAGAGGACAAATGCAGTCAAGTTAGCATGTAGTTAATTACCACAGCAGTAGTCCTGAATCATTAAAATTAGGAAAAACTAAATTTATGTGCCACGGGCGTTAAGCGCCCGATGTAAAGATCATGGTTCTAATTAGCAATCAGACTTTAACTTCACAAATCCAATATTCCTGAATTGCTTCTGCTTCTCTCGATGTTAACCGCCTACCGCTCTATGAAACTGCTGTGATGAGAACAGGAAGTGAGGAATAACATTTGTAAGTTTCACACGTTTTTATATCAGAAATTATTATTATTATTATTATTATTATTATTATTATTATTATTATTATTATTATTATTATTATTATTGTTATTATTATTTTTAGATCTCTCAAAAGCTTTTGACGTCATTGATCATGACATTTTACTTTCAAAATTACCTTCATATGGAATCCATGGTATTGCTCTAGATTGGTTATGTTCGTACCTTAAACAACGATCTCAGAGAGTTGAAATACCTTACTGGAATGATGGAACATTATGTACGCACCTTTCCGACTCTTTACCCATTGCACGTGGAGTTCCTCAAGGATCGATTTTAGGCCCTATTCTGTTCCTACTTTACGTAAACGATATGCCCTCGACGATTCGAAACGGAAGAACGGTTCTCTTTGCAGATGATACAAACATCCTTTGCAATAAACAAACCGTAAATAGTACAATATCAGATGTTTCAAATTGGTTCCGAAATAACAAATTAATAGTAAACGAAAAGAAAACGGTTTTAATGAAGTTTTCCATTTCAAATAAACAATTCTGTGCTCCATTGAAAATGAACGGTGTATCATTGACTGATGTTAAGGCAACAAAATTTTTAGGTCTCTCAATTCAGTCAAACCTTAAATGGAATGTCCATTTAAATGAATTGAACACAAAATTAAGTTCATTATACTACGCGTTCAGAATTCTTGCAAATTCAGTCACCCTTCATACTGCTCGTTGTGTATATTTCGCGAATATTTACTCCCGCCTGAGATATGGCGCAATATTCTGGGGAAATACATCCTATAGCTCCCAGACTTTTAGATTACAAAAACGAATTGTACGAATAATAACCAAATCCCACCCACGTGATTCATGTAAGCCTCTCTTCATTAATCTAGGAATTCTACCATTACCTTGTCTGTTTATTTGCGGATCAGTGTTTTTTGTCAAAAATGACTTGCTTAAAGGCGGGAATATATTTTCAGAAAATGCCGATGTCTATTACTATAACACTCGACATAGAAATCATATTCATCAGGTGACAGTATCAACAGCTCAATACAAAAAATTCACATACAATACATGTAGTACATTATTTTATAACACTTTGCCAGATGACATTAAACGATTAAATTCGATAGAAAAGTTTAAATCCCAAGTGAAATCGTTTCTGCTGCATAACTGTTTCTATACAATTAGAAACTATACTGAGCATCGCAAGAAAAGTAACATTAATTTTAACACTGATACATAATGCATTATTTACCATTTGGACTGTATAAATGTGTATAAACAACCTGTAACAACTATTGTACTACAGCCTCCGGGTCAATGACCCCCATCTCGATCAGGTTTTTCGCCCAGTTTCCCTGATCCATTGAGCAAATGCTGAGATGGCCCATTGTTTTGCTTCTGGACATAAATGTAACTTCATTTTCTGTGCACGTCTTCTAGAATTCAGTGGAAAATACAATTATTCAAATTTATGTTTCCATGTTGTCGCGGCAGGAAGTATTATTCCGAAGGACAACATGGATAAGAGCCAAAATTTATTGCTTAGTTATCCTTGAAAATAGATTTTATTACATGGGAGTTTTTTTTAAATTTAAGTAGTATATGACTTAGTGTAGGGATCACAGAATTTTGAAAATGTGCACACTATTCACTTTTCCCCATAGCACGTCATACGCAGTTTGAACTGTTTTTTGACGTAAAATAAATAAATAAATAAATAAATAAAATTATGACTTTTTTATTTTACACATATTTTAGAAAAGACTACAGGTCGATTGCCAAAACGATGTTTGAGACGCGGCTTCTCGAAGCCGTGGCCGAAACCCCGAATTTCGCTTGCCAAAACGACGTCTCGCCGCCATATTGGAACCATGGCTCGAGCCACGGCTCCAATATACCGAACACCAGCGAAGGTTGGTCTTGTGGCGTCGCGCATCGCTTCCTTGCGAGCCGTGCCGGGAAAACCGTCCTCCCCCATGCTTAAGCCGGATGCGGGGTTGGGGGCGGTTGGCATGCGCTGTGCACGCTGACGCGCGCCGAGCTGAAGACGCGCAGAATAGGCCAGGGGGTGGGGCAGGAAACTCTCCAAATATAACTATAGAGAAAGGTTAGTGCGAGTCGTGGACTATGTCGCAAGACTCCTAGAGGAGGCTGGCCGTCGAGCCTTCCTGACGCCCGCCGGCATGGGAGCGCCGAGGGGAGGGGGCGAGCCTCCGGGTACTTAAGGCTGCATCAACTGCGCCCACGGGGGATATATAGAGGGTCGAAAGGCCGAGTGATATCGCGAGCCACAGGCCAATCAGCCTACTCCCTATCATGGGAAAAGTTTTTGAAAGGCTAATCCTCGCGCGAATCCAACCACTTGCCATCTCGGGAAACCTCATTCGAGATGAACAATTCGCCTTCCGACCAGGTCACTCCGCCTCACTACAGGTTCGATGCATGGCTCAGCAGATCTCCGCTGATCTCATACTCACAAAGGATGTACCTGTCGTCTACCTAGATATGGTACAAGCCTTTGATAAGGTACCCCACAACAAACTAATCACGAAACTTAAGCGCTGCCTCCCACAAGATGTTACCGATATGATTACATCTTTCCTCGCAAACCGCACTTTCGTGGTAAAAGTAGGGAAAGCGAGATCCTCAAAACGCGGAATCTTCGCCGGGGTCCCCCAAGGCTCCGTACTCTCCCCGCTATTGTTCTCGCTATATGTCAATGACATACCACATATACCACGAATACGGTTATTCCTCTATGCCGATGACATAGCAATCCTAGCAAGAGGAATAAACCGAGACCACAAACAAAAAACACTACAAAAACAGATGAACCTGACGCTGAAGTGGGCAGAAGAAAACCACTTGACCTTCTCAGCGGAAAAATCTCAGGCAATCTGCTACACTCGCCGTATACACAAGAACGCAAATCGGTTTGCACCACCTAAGCAAATCACCATAGGAACCCAAGCACTTAAATGGGCACCTAAGGCAACATACCTAGGCGTCACTTTCGATCGGAGACTACGCTGGCATTTACACGTCAGGCGTATCCGATCAAAGCTCCAACTAAGGGTGCGCCTACTAAAACCTCTCTTAAAGGATCCTACACTTCCCTTGGACCTTCGGCTGGCACTCTATAAAACGTGCTGCCGGCCTGTGGCCACTTACGCCGCGGCGACGTGGTGGACCACAGGAAAGAAGTACAAGGACACACTTGAGCGAATTCAGAACAGAGTTCTACGGCTCATAGCACGCCCTCCGTTTCGGAAAAGACTGAAAGTACTGAGGAAGGAACTCGATATCGAATCCTTCACTCAATGCTTGAGACGGCTATCATTCAATGAAGCTTATCAAGCATTTCAATCAAACGAAGCACCGGCTACACTCAAACAATTCCACAAACATGTCCTCACCATAGGAAAAAGACGACAAGCTCTACCCTCGGATATACTGAGGGCTTAGAGCGAGCAAACTCAAAATTTGACAAAGTCACTGAAGTGACTTAGCAAAATCGCCAAAACTGGCATTTGAAGGTCCGTCGCGTACCTACATCACTAACTCACACTTAGCAGTAAAACGCAAACGCGTGTGCACTGCAAAACCCGATACACGTGTATCGAAACCAAAACACTGACCTTCGGCTACGCCGAAAAAAAAAAAAAAGTGATATCTCCGGTGCTATCCTAGCACGCGGTCTTCGAGGCGAAGACCGGTTTGGCGTCAGGCCATGTTGTAACGATAGTTAAGGGACTCTGTGTCCGATAGCTTCGCACCAAGCGTTGCTAGCCTGCTTTAAAGCAGTGGTACTGGCCTGGGCCTAGGGACGGTCGCGAGGGTTTCGCGGCTAAGGGATTGGAAAGGTTGCCGGAGATTTTTACTTTGTAAATTATTGTGTAAATATAGTTATATATTTCTTTTAGAAACAGTCGTCTTGAGTTATTTATTTCCAGTACGTCATAGACTGAAGCCGATGTCTCACCGCATAAGCGAGGTTCGCGCCATTCGGTCTGTGTCTGCTGTGCGTGTTGTTGTTAGCTGTGCGTGCACCTTTCATTCGTAATGGACCATTATAGAAGATTGCGTGAAGTTCGTGATCGTGTGAACCGACGAAGATTACAGCATCCTCGCATGCTGCGGGATCGCAGTAATCCTTTGGAGGAGTACAACGATCGCGAATTTCGTCGCAGGTTTCGGTTTTCGAAGGAAACCGTAACCTTTCTCGCAGGAGAGTTGCACGAAAACCTTGTAAAAGACAGGCGCGGTTCAGGACTCCCTGTATACCTGCAATTACTAATTGCACGTAGGTGAGTGCTGTATAATTTATGTATTAACAATATTTATTTTTATTTGAATAGTTTTGCAAATTGTAAAAAACAACAATGGTTTATTACAGATTTTTTGCAATGCTTTCAGCATAGCGCTGGCCGATATAGTCCATCTTCATGAAAGTAAGGTGTGTCGCCTAATTAAAACTATTTCAGACGCAATTAGCCTCGTCCTGAATTCGAGGCATGTGTACTTCCCACCCAGGCAGGAACACGTACGAATAAAAGCAGGATTTGCAGAGTTATCCAGGTATGTGCGATCATGAAACTTTTAAACAGTTTTTTTTCAATTCAGTAAACCCATAAATATTTATCATAATGCTTTTTCCATGATGCTTCGGTTTCTTTCCAATTTTTCTGTTAACATTACCAGATATTTCATTTGTTAAACTTGCAATGTGCAGTGAAACTATTCCAAAGGCGAACGAACGGACGTAATGTTGACGTAATGTACTGTTCATGTAAATCATTGCAAATCCATGCTGTAGTAATTAATGTTTTCAAATATGCTTCCTAAGACACGCATGGGCAGAGGGCTATCGCAGCCTCTCCCCCACCCCGAAGCCAATGATGCATATTAAAAACTGTAGCTTTTAATAATTTTCAATGTTAACAAAAGTCATTGAATTAATCAATTTTTATTATAAAAATTAACTGTTAGTCAGCAACTAGAAATACATTTTATATTCAGCTTAAATTAAAAATTCTTTACGAAAAAGGTCCGCAAGTCAACTGGATACTATTCATGTAACCCCCACTGTGCTTTATAACATAACACAATTGTCTATAATCAAATATCTTATTAGATATTAACCCAAATTATTACCCTTGCAGACACAACTTTCCGGGAATTATTGGTGCAATTGATTGCACACACACTAAAATTGTGTACCCATCAAGGGAGTTGGCAGAACGATTTTATAATCGTAAATATTCTTACTCTATTAACTGCCAGGTATTTGATAATTCTTTTCAAACATTCGAAAGTTCTTGTAATTAGTGAATATGCTTCAAAATAAATGTATTGAATTTCAAGTTGTTTGCGACCATGAAATGAAAATGACAAATATTGTAAGATGGCCAGGCTCTACACATGACAGTCGGATCTTCCGCAACTCCACGACAAAGGAAGTGCTTGAGAGTGGTGCATACAATGCCCACCTTATTGCCGACAGTGGGTATGCATGTACCCGCTACCTTCTGACCCCAGTTCGTTGTGAAAGGACTGCGGCAGCAGGTAGATACATTGCTGCTCATAAACAAGCTAGAAACATTGAGAGGTTGTTTGGAAGTTGGAAGAGGAGATTTCCATACCTCCAAACCCCTCTGAGTTAAACTAGTGAGTGTGCAACGCATTATTTTGGCAACTGCTGTACTACACAATATTGCTATAAGGGGGAGGGAGGAAGAATTTAATGACATCATGGAGGAAGAAGAAGAAGAAGAGAATAATGTGGAAAATGCCAGGGATGAGGAACAAGGTGTGATGTGGAGGAGAACAATAATTGAAAATTATTTTTCATAATAAAACTTAATTTATTAAATGAATCAGTGTTTTTTTTTATTTCTGGTAGGCAAATCATCTTGGGATTTGTTTTGAAGTATCCTAAAAAATAAAAGTACAATTAGTACCAGAATAGAAAGTAAAAATTTTTTAAAACGTGAAGGAATAAAGATTTATTCATAAATCATATTCATATTCATTCATTTTTTCAGTTATTAGTAAAATGGCTTGCTTATACAAAATTTGATCTTGAAAAAAAAGGACAGGGAAGAGTTATTGCTAATATGATCATTTTATAATTACAAGAAAAATTATGTTTAAATCTTAAGTGTAACATAAATAACTAAGAATTTTCCCTGACTTGTTATGATGCAATTCATCAATCTTAACTGAAGAATCTAAAAACTTTTTAAGGGTCTGCACACAAGTCCTAAATTTTTCAGTAAAGTCTAATGATTGTAATGCCAGTAGTATTCACATCACATTAAAAATGCCCTATATTAGACTACAAATTCATTCAAAGCATTGTTTCCTACTCACCTAAAAAGCCTCAGGAACTTCACTAAAGCAATCTGGCATTCACCCCATAAGGTGGTCAGATTGATGGCAACAACCACTCAATCTTTGACCACCTCCTGACCCTGAAGGAAAAGCCTATCAGGCAAAATACCTTCAGACAGACTGCAAATTGAGATTACTTCAGCGGTAGGCCCTCATATTCTTCACCAGCAAAAATAAACAGTACACAGATCCCAGATCCCTGCAAATTGGAAATTTCCGGCAGCATCAACAAAGTTTCAGCCATTATGCCTTCACATGCAGGCACATGCTTCAAAACATGCATTAATAATAATCACATCAATCATTATATTAGTTATATCAATAGTTATTATTTTAAACTTCATATTATCTAAATAATTAACACTAACAAAGCAGTAAAGGAACTTAAATGCTAATCAACTTAGAAATTAAATACGTATGTAAATAAAAAGGATTTAAAATTAATTAAATCTAATCAAATTTGTATCATATCAAAGCGAAGCCAACTTAATTATCTAGACAACCTGCTTCCCTCATCTCAGCTTTCTTTAACAGCAGACTGCAGCGTGCTCCCTCTTCCTCGATCTCCAAAATGGCCATCCTCTTCGCATGTTCTTATATCCTCGCTTGGGATTCTTCTTGTGCCATCTTTGTTTGAAGTTCACACCTTAACTGGGTTAATTTTGCACATGCATAGGGACAGTTCTAGTATTTTATCTCTTCTTTGCCTTATTCCTATGTTTCCATGATAGGTATTTCTTCTACTTCAATTACGTCCGGCAGTTCCTCTCTTCTTTCTTCTCTAGGACCTTCCTATAAAATTAACCGAACATCTTAAATATTTTTGAGAATAAAACAATCCTACAAATTGTGTAAAGCTGGAATGGAAGTACATCGTCATCACACGGGTCTTTCAAAGGATCGTATGAATTCCACATGAATCCCGCTACAAGCTCTACAGCCCTATTTTTAAAGGCAGGTTTACTCGGCCCGCCACCAGTCTTCTGCGACTTTTTGTATTTGTCTTGTGCAGTCTTCGCTTCGTCTTTGAGTCTCCTAAAAAGGCCTACACAGAAATGTTGCAGTAAGATGTGGTCATTATATGATTACTGTAGTTAGCAAGTTAAAGCTACACAATGCTGTATTACAAATTTCTTTCATTTATAGAATTACCAAGTCACATTTGAACGAAAATTATATAGAATTCGAAAGCTGGAAATACCTTTCAACTGCTGCGCTTCGTATGGCGGTTTCCCAGCGTTGGAGGCATTAAACTCCTCCGTAATCTTCGCCCACGCATCCGCATTCTGTTTCACGATAGCGAAAGAGTATCCTGTATCTAATAGCACAGGATACTTAATAATACACTCTGCAAACACCAATCGTTCCTCCGAGGTGTAACGCACTGCAGTCATCTACACAAATTTCATAATTTAATTATATTATGAAAGAATTGGCATATATACGCATTGAATTAGCACAAAGATACATGGATCTTAAAAAATATTCCTATTGGTCTTACCTTGCTACTTCGGAGATTGCTAAATACAAAGCACAACTGAGCTCTTCGGCTGCACACAAGCAAACGGGATGAGCCACGGCCACGCTGTGTTGATGTAAACATTCGCACGTGGATCCGAGAAACAAAACCCTAGCGCCTTGCGTCGCCGAGAACGCGGCGTTGCCAAAAAAATTTCGTTCGGAAGGAGGCCTGAGCCGAGGAGGCGTGGTCGCGCCACGGCGAGACCGCGTCTTGGCAACCAAGGCCGTGGCCTGAGCTTCTAGGTCCGGGTTTTCAGACAGCGTCTCGAACATCGTTTTATCAATCGACCCTACTTTTGCTCTACCACGTAAGAACACGACTGCAGCGCTTCAGAATACGAATGAATGCGAAATACTTTGAGTACCTGAAATAGGCAGGCTGGGAAACCCGTCACCCTTTCTCTTGCCTGCAAGGGACAGGAAGTGTTCGGTACTTCTTAAGCTGTACCGAAAATATATCCAGACGAGACCCGACAGGTGGCAAACGTTGCAAAACTGCAGCACGATTGCGAATATTGTATGTTCAAATACAATTTTAAACTAAATGGTTTTGTAGAAAAATGATAAATTATTGTAAATAGTAAAATATAAAGTTCAAAAACAAATTATATTTTAAATTTATTATACGTTAGTTTGAAAATAGTGGAAGAAAATATTTATCTCTTTAATGTAAAAGTACTAAATTTCATGCACCGATGTACATTAAAGCTACATTGATTTTAATTTATTCATTAAATTTAATGTACAAGTAATCACCCTTTAATGTGCGAGGTACATTAATATTAATTTTCAGTCGTACATTAAATTTAATGTAATTTCTGACAGTGTGGTTAGAATACATTACATTACGACTACCATTTTTTACTTGTGCATTACTATTAGTGGCTCCGTGTTTTTTTTCCTCAATTATATTTTTATTGTGTACTCATATTTGGTAAAACGTTCGTTGGAGGGAACTATTTTGTATTTAATAGGATTCATTTCCTATTAATGCTTCTTAACAGCTTTTTAACTCGTACGTCTACCCGATAACACAGTTTGCTGTCGTCCTCCGTGACACACAAAGAGTGAGAGTCTGGCGATTGATGATGAGCGACTGCAGCTTTCCAGAAGGCGGAGCGACGGCAGCGCTGGTGGGAGCTGTAGACGAGCGTGACGTCATGTGATTAACGAGCGACGGAGCCCGTGTGGCGCCTCGCACTCGCCCCCGCCCCCACCCCCTCCCCCCACCCTTCCACCTACGTTTCCGCCCCCTCTCGCCTCCGCACTGTCGCCTCCACTGTGTTCAACGCCGCTCTAGCATCCCCTGTCGGTACCAACAGGAATTGCTCTTCCTGTCGCACAGCACTTCTCTCCTCCATTCGACACGCGCAACCGTTCCTCCTCTTAACCCTTAGACTCTGTTTGGGGTCGTTTATGACCCTAGGCGAAAATATTGTGCGACACTAAATATATTCACATGAACTTCTCCTTATGGATGTTATTTATGTCCAGTTTTGCATGTATTAAAAACTTTTCAGTTTCTCAAAGTCTTTTGATTTGAAGTAATTTGATTTTTATGCGGCTGGAGTCAGAATTCTCCCAAAGAGATTCCGCGTTACACTCTAAATTATAAAAAATAAATATAAAAACGTATCCATTTCCGTTTCATAATATTATGTTGTTTCTGAATGACAAACTGGCGTATTTGTGTATTACGAGTTAGAAGCCTTGTAACAAACACTCTCATAATGGAGACGTATAAGAGACATATATGTACTCTTATAGTTATGAGAATACGCTAGAATGTTTTTCTGAAAATATTATTTATTTTTTAGTGCGGTATAGTAATGAAGCAAATAAATAACATCATTTTCCTAATTATTAATTTCAAATAGCACCCGTGCATGAAATACATGTTAAAAATCGGGCAAAAGGTGTGGGGTCAAATCTATCCCCAAACATAGTCCATGGAAGTAATAGAGAAACCGAGTCGAAGGGTTAAAAGAGAACGTTTTCACACGAAAAATAAAATATTAAAATATTCTTGTCTTCTTTGGGAATAAGGGAAAGGATCTATTAGCTCAATATACTTGTATCAAAGACTCTTCACAATAATTTAGGGCACACCTGACTTAATACGAAGTTCCTTCCCTTTTACTTTCCTTACGAATTCTTCGTAAGAAGAGAAAGTTATATAATCGTGCGCCAAAAAATAGCGAATTTTAGCCAGAAAATCTCTTAAAGCTGGGCTCTGGTAGATTTTTCCTTGAATTTCTTAATCACACAAATTAATTAGCTGCACGTAAGTAAAGTATTGATAACACAATCTCTATTTCACGTTTTCTATTTTCACATCAACTATTGATGATGAATTGTCGAACACATATAACCGCCACCTCCCGAGGAAAAACATGCACTACGCTTACGGAAATAATGACCTTGGCAGCTGACGCACTCGGAATCACTAACAATAAACAAGCCAGCCAATCAAATACATATTACAGCAACCGCACGTATTTTCGTTTGATGCATACAGGAACAACTGCGCTTGTACCCTGCCGTCCTCAGTAGTCACTCCAGCGACCACTGTTCTCCGCTAGCTTTGCCGCAACCGCCGTCCTACCGGTGCGATAATCCTACGAGGAAAGAACTCCATTAGTGGGACGGCCGATACCGGACATATCGCCTCCGCTGCCCGTCCCCTGGCGGAACCTATTCAGGGACGGCGCTCGTCGCCGCCGCCACCGCCGCTTTCGCCGCAGTACACGCCACCCGCAGCCCGCCTCGTCGCGCACGCCACCGCAGCCTGGGCCGCCACGCACCCCACACCCACACGCACCCCACACCCACACGCACCCCTCCACTCGTCGTTCTCGACGGGCACGCTGCCGGCGCGTAATCGCTCCAGATGCTACTACAATACCGCCGCAGCTGCCCGTGATGTCTTCAGAAGCACGAAAGCTGGGCCCGTATTCTAAAGCCCTACCAAGCCCCGTACCCGCTCCCATCGGTATCTTTACCTCGCAAACGCACCGCACACCTAACTCTTATTGATCGAAATCAACAAGAATGCTCCCGTTCTCACCCCTCCACAATTCCTATTTGGTTGCCGACAATGTGAAAATTGAAGGTGTGACATCTTCACATTTCCTCCTTTATCGTATCTTCTCAACAACCTTATCCTTCCATCCAAACAACGCGATTTTCCTGTTGGTATCATTCGGTGGAAATTATCATACGTTGAACAAAAACTTCCCGATTATGTAAACATTTCCGGCCACCAATTCCTATGCAGTATTTTCACAAAAATCTTATCTCAATTTCTCTCATGTCCATTGTCTCCCTCATGTCATCTTTACCCCCACTCTCAATTTCTCGCTCACGTCGCCCGTAGTAGTCTTTACTCATCAACTTACACAGCCACTCTAAGCTTTGCCGCCAGCCCCACCAACATTGCCACCCATGCCACAGCCTACACCTCCATCGCCTTTGCCGCCGCCCTCGCCTTTGGCTCGGCAGTCGACAGTGCTGCAGGCAGAACGTCGAGTCACAGCGCCCTCGACGCTGGAGGCACCTCCTCCATCTCTCTCGCATCGACGACCTCAGCGTACCAACGCCGCCATTAGCCCCACTGCAGCACTTGTCGTCACCAACACCTTCGCACGCGCCAATGCTCTCTCCAGTCCAGCTCTTCACTCAGCCCTTACAACCGTCAGCTGTCGCCCTCCGCTGCGGCTTGCACCACCTCCAACGCCGCTGCTAGTTCCACCACCAACTGTACCCCTGGCCAACCACCACGCCCTAGCCCCCGCCCTCGCCCTCGCCCTCGCCATCGCTTTCACTCTCACCTTCTCCCTTGCCCCTCGCCCTCGCCCCCGCCCTCGCCCCCGCCCTCGCCCCCGCCCCCGCCCTCGCCCTCGCCCTCGCCCTCGCCCTCGCCCTCGCCCTCGCCCTCGCCCTCGCCCTCGCCCTCGCCCTCGCTCTCGCTCTCGCTCTCGCTCTCGCCTTCGCTCTCGCTCTCGCCCTCGCCCTCGCCCTCACCCTCGCCCTCGCCCTCGCCCTCGCCCTCGCCCTCGCCCTCACGCCCTCGCCCCTCGCCCTCGCCCTCGCCCTCGCCCTCGCCCTCGCCCTCGCCCTCGCCCTCGCTTCCCTCGCCCTCGCCCTCGCCGCCGCCCTCGCCCTCGCCCTCGCCCTCGCCCTCGCCCTCGCCCTCGCCCTCGCCCTCGCCCTCGCCCTCGCCCTCGCCCTCGCTCTCGCTCTTGCCCTCGCCCTCGCCCTCGCCCTCGCCCTCGCCCTCGCCCTCACCCTCGCCCTCGCCCTGCGCCCCTCGCGCCCTCGCCCTCGCCCTCGCCCTCGCCCTCGCCCTCGCCCTCGCCCTCGCCCTCGCCCTCGCCCTCGCCTTCGCCCTCGCCCTCGCCCTCGCCCTCGCCCTCGCCCTCGCCCTCGCCCTCGCCCTCGCGCCCTCGCCCTCGCCCTCGCCCGCTCGCCCTCGCCCTCGCCACCTCGCCCTCGCCCTCGCTCGCCCTCGCCACCGCCCTCGCCCTCGCCCTCGCCCTCGCCCTCGCCCTCGCCCTCGCCCTCGCCCTCGCCCTCGCCACGCCCTCGCCGCGCGCCGCTTTCTGCCCTCGCCCTCGCCCTCGCCCTCGCCCTCGCCCTCGCGCCCTCGCCCTCGCCCTCGCCCTCGCCCTCGCCCTCGCCCTCGCCCTCGCGCCCTCGCCCTCGCCCTCGCCCTCGCCCTCGCCCTCGCCCTCGCCCTCGCCTCGCCCTCGCCCTCGCCTCGCCCTCGCCCTCGCCCTCGCCCTCGCCCTCGCCCTCGCCCTCGCCCTCGCCCTCGCCCTCGCCCCTCGCCCTCGCCCCTCGCCCTCGCCCTCGCCCTCGCCCTCGCCCTCGCCCTCGCCCTCGCCCTCGCCCTCGCCCTCGCCCTCGCCCTCGCCCTCGCCCTCGCCCTCGCCCTCGCCCTCGCCCTCACGCCCTCGCCCTCGCCCTCGCCCTCGCCCTCGCTCTCGCTCTTGCCCTCGCCCTCGCCCTCGCCCTCG
>BLKR01004024.1:0-87809 GCA_011170035.1 Teleogryllus occipitalis | reverse complement strand
CTCGCCTCCGCTCTCGCCTCCGCTCTCGCCTCCGCTCTCGCCTCCGCTCTCGCCTTCGCTCTCGCCTTCGCTCTCGCCTTCGCTCTCGCCTTCGCTCTCGCCTTCGCTCTCGCCTTCGCTCTCGCCTTCGCTCTCGCCTTCGCTCTCGCCTTCGCTCTCGCCTTCGCTCTCGCCTTCGCTCTCGCCTTCGCTCTCGCCTTCGCTCTCGCTCTCGCTCTCGCTCTCGCCATCGTCCTCGCTCTCGTTTTCGCCCCCGCCCGCGAACTCAAACTCGCTGTGACCTCCTCCGTGACGTCGCCGTCACCGTCCCCATCGCCGCCATCCGAACTGCCTCCGATCTCCCCCCCACATCCCCCCGTTTCTCCGTCCGCGGCGTTCGCCCCCTCTCCCCGAGACGCATTCCGGTGCACGCGGGCGTTGCGATCACCCCAAGCGCAGCGCGGGATTAACGTCAGGGGCAACGGAGCGGCGTGTGATAGAGCGAGCGTCTGTGGCTCCGCAGGCCGACCGCACGCGTGCCCGGCGCGTCCGCCCGGCAGCCGGTAGCGCGGGCGGCGGGCGAGCGGGTGCGCGGGCGCGCGGGCGGGCGCGCGGGCGGGCCGGGCGGCCGTTCGGGGGAGCGCGCTGGCGCGCCGGGCGCGGGCCGAGCTTTGTGCCCCAGCGCGGAAGAACCCTTGAGGATATCGTCGCCCCGAGGATGGAATTGCATTTGTCCGGAAAATGAGTCGGGAGGGCCGCCAGGCTCTGTACACCTCCCGGCAACCGGCTGCGCCAGCGCTGGCGCGTTTGAAATTCGGGCATGCAGTCCGTTGGTGGGTTGCACTTAGAGAAGAGTCGTGATATTGGTATGCTCAGTAGAATATTTTGATTAGTAATAGTCCAAATAAATATTGTTATTTATCTAGATTGGTCTACAGAGAACAGAACTAACAGATTGAAATACCACTGAGAAAGTTTTCAGTTTTTGTTTGTTTATGAAATTTAGGAAATTGTGAATTAATTTGTCGCGGAAAAATGAATGTAATTATAATTAAAGTTCTGTAGTATATACACCTTTAGAATCCATTTCTTGCGTTCTTAATATTTCATAAAATTTTATAATTGGTTATGATTAAAATGAAATCGTTTCTTACTAAAGAAAAGTAATTGCGTGGACTGCAACTTCCATTTACTCAGATTTATTTATTACATCTATTTATCAAAAAATATATTTTTAAATGATGTTATTTAATTTTTTAACTCACGGAACTCATTGGATGAGAAAATTACTTTCTTCTTGAATGAGATTTCTAAACCGCAGTGTCTTTCCACTATCAATCTTATACTTTACATTTCATTTTTGATCTAATTATTGTTTTAAGAGCCATTACTTTAAATGCAAATCGTGAAGTTGCTAAATATAAATGCTGAATCGGGACGTAGCTCACAATTAGGAAAATAAATTATTAGAATCTTCAGTCCTCTTGTTTTTTGTCTGTAAATGTGGTTAGAAATATTTGCTGGTGTTTTTTGGAACGAGTGTACTCGATGGACATGTGCTTTTAAAGCTATAAAATAAACTGTAATCATCAACTTTCTATCTCAAGCCCAACACTCAAACGCTTCTACTGGAGAGTAATTATGAAAATAGTCTCTCATTGTGAGAGGAACTGACCGCTCATTTAACGGGAAATGGCTAGTCGCAAACACCAACGAACATTTTTCCTCGTACCGGGTTTGTGCTGGATTAACTTGATTCAAGTATTCCGTGTTCCGATTGAAGAATTTGTGTTATTTGTGAATTTGAAATATTTAATTAGCTTTATTGATAGTTTACTAGTTGTCAACAGTAACTTGACATCATTTCATTTTTTTCTTAACGGAATTTTTGTATCATCATATTTTGAATACATTCTTTAAGAAATGTTTCACATGAAACATTCCTACTGTAAATTACGAATTAAATGAACGTATCTTTTTATGCCATTCATAATTTCAATTTCAATTTTTAAAATCAAATTCATATTTTTAAAGTTCTACTTGTTGTTACACAACACACTTTTTAACGTACTTTTGTATAAAATACTAGAATATTTTATAAAGTATTGTAATTTGTAATTATAAGTAATATTTTATATTATTTCACATTTCATTTTGTCTTGTTTTCAATTTATGAAGTACAAAAATAATTATAAAATTGATTGAGGGTTTTTCAAATTTCATGCAAATAAGTTTCATAAAATGATGATAATGAATAAACTAAAATTAGTTTCCACTAATTTTGATTTAATCTATTTTTTTATTACACATTTTTACAATAGTAATGTAAGATATTTTTCGTATCAACAAAACTTCTTCTTTAATGCCTAAAAGTGTCTTTTCTAGTTTAAGAAAACTAGAAAATTATTTTTGAGTTAAGAATTAAAATAAATTTTGATATATCAGCACTTCGGAAACATGTACACTATTAAGAATTCTATTGTTTTTTTTCAGAAATTGTTCGTTGTCTCCTATGAACCAGTTACTACTAACATTAAGATTTTATGTAACTGCAGGAGAAAATTTATTTACATGCCAAGAAACCGAGAAGAAAAATTAACCATTCAAAGAAAGTTCTTTGAAGTGGCGGCTTTTCTGAGGGTGATTGGTGCCATTGGTGCCACTTACGTGTGTATTGTTTCACCCGGTGAAGACAATGCTGAAGTTTTTCGGAACAGGAAAGGCTACTTCAGCTTCAAGGTGCCAACTCTTGCAAGCCAGGACTTGTGCATTCAAAATATAGTTGCAAGATGGCCTGGGTCAAGCCACGATGCCACAATATACAGAAATTCTGTTATTAAAGCTCGGGTGGAGAGGGGAGATTTTTTGAATGGGTTGCTGTTTGGCAATGCAGGATATCCCACGGGAGCAACACTTTTGACACCATTTCGCAATCCACGTTTTCAAGAGAAAAATTCTTATAACGAATCGCATATTAGGAAACGCAACACATACGGTGTTTGGAAAGCTAGACTCCCTATTTTAGCACTAGGAATAAGGCAGGACATTTCACTACTGCAGCCCATAATTGTGGCATGTGATGCAATACATAATATTGCCATCCAGAGGAAGGAAACATATCCTCCTCCACCTGTTCCAGGAATGGATCAAGAAGAATTGAAATTGGCAGTTCAGGAAGGGCAGATAACTCCTGCCGTAAATTTTGTGTCACATTTAGTGCCACAAAGGGAAGCAGTTAGAGAAACGTTTGTGAGGTTCTTCCAGGACAGAATACATAGAAATTAAATGTTATACAACATTCATTTGTTTATTAATTATTAAAAAATAAAATTTACAAATTGTCTGTATTTTTTTTTTAAATAGTAAAAATGATTTTCTTTTTAATATTTGGATGTCCTCTTCCTTTCCTGCACATCCATTTCTCCAAGCTTTCTTTTAGCTTTAGTTAGAAGTTCTTCTTCCTTAATTTTTACATTCAATGAGTGAAGTTCTCTCTCACGCTCCTGCCTAGCTTCGAACTCCTTCAGCAGCAATTCTTTCTGCAGTGGCCACTTCAGTCCTTGCAGAAGCCCAGGAGCGTAACTTCTGTCCACTTGCTGAAGGAGCAACTGTAGAATCGCCCATTTGTGGTCGTCGTCTGGGTGAACTTGGGGTCACAAATAGGTTGCTATTACATTTTCGCATTGCAGGCGCGTACGTTGACCAATCCTGAATTTCACTGGCAACACATTGCACCACACTATCACCAGACTGCACAGGTAAAACTTATTCCATCTGCATTACTGGAAGTTCTATTGTTTCTTCTTCTTCAATACACATTTCGTATGCATCGTCACCGTCATAAGTGGACGGCATACCTTCAGCACCCACACCCATAATGCCAGCAACCGTTTCCAAAAAAAAAAAAAAAAAAATGGTTGGAACTCTGGTTGCTGGCCCTCCTCCTGTTCTAAGAGTGTGTCCTCTCTCTCTCTCTCTCTCTCTCTCTATATATATATATATATATATATATATATATATATATATATTATATTCTCTGCCCAATTTTTTTGTATTTGCTTCTCTTTTCAGGTTTTCGTATTTTTCTTTAAATTGCTTTACAGTGCGGTAAGAAGCAATGGCCTCATTGAAACTGTAAGTAATGTTCTCCCATGCTTGATTCTGCAAAATTAAAAAACAAACAAAAACCATTACAGTAAAAATATATTGAAAAAGTCGTAAAGTTAATACGATATCAAACTTTTTTAAATGAATAGAGTATTTTGGTATGAAAGATAGTTAAATTTTTCATATTTACCTTTTCCTTAGTCGTGGTTCCGTTAGGGTTTTTTTTGTTTTGTTTTTTTTTTTCTCCCCACTATTTCGGTGAACTGATCCACCAAATTTACAAACGTAGCACTTTCCTCTCTTATAAAATTGGCGCCACGCTTCCTTTTTGCGGACATTTCGGTGGAATTTTGCATTTTACAAGAGGCACAAAACGCCCACCAAAAAAGAATTAACGTGTTCACCGAACCTATGCACGCGCAAAACAAAACCGAATTCAACGCAAATCTCCGAAAATACA
Organism: Teleogryllus occipitalis; assembly: GCA_011170035.1. Classification (NCBI taxonomy): domain Eukaryota; kingdom Metazoa; phylum Arthropoda; class Insecta; order Orthoptera; family Gryllidae; genus Teleogryllus; species Teleogryllus occipitalis. The sequence continues at coordinate 83,263 of BLKR01004024.1, read as the reverse complement.
GTGAAAAGTGAACGTCGCACGTTGAATATCGAAAGCTGCACTCTATGAATACTTTTGAGTAGTGGAAAGTATTGCCAACCATCACCGAGTAAACGTTAAAGTGATAGCTAACTTCCAGTTCCTCACACCTTTAATACGCGAAATCCCTTTTAACCAGAAGTTAGAGTAACCGGGACTTAAATAACCGGCGGTTGTAACCTTCGGTTATAGGGCCTTAGATTGTATGCGTTTTTAAAATTGAAAATTAACTTCGTTTTAATGTAGAAACTTATTATTAATCTGCATATAATTTAGAATTACATGTATAATAGTAGAATGCAAGTTTCAAATAAACTAATGGTATCGTATTAGTAAATCTGTAATTTTGACATGTGTAAAGTCGTAACTTTGTTAGGCAGTATTATTTTCTAATTTCATCACGATTAAGTAAACTTCCTAATTAAATTGTTATTTAATGAGAAATGCAAGAGTCTTGTTTCATAATAAAAATATTTATTATTATTATTAATTATTATTATTAAAAAGTAATATAACAGCTGCCTTTCCAAAATATTATAGCATATTTCTATTATTGTGTAGTATATATACAAATACACAAAATGTTATTTTCGAAAGTCTTAATTCGAAAAACATCTTAGATATTAGTTTTTATTTTACCATTAGTGTTTTCTAAAAACTATTCTTAAAACAAAATTCTCAGTATCAATTAAAAAAATAATTTTAAGAAAAAACACAAAGTAGATCCCCTATAGAAATAATTTGGCCGAAGACAACCTATTTGAAAATTAGTTCTCGATTGTCCAGTGTGATATTTCTGGTCAAATGTTTTACAAAACGGAGACATTATAACAAAACGATTTCAAGAATAAATTCTACTCTACTTGCTTTGCCAGTTTACGTTCACCTTCACGCTCTAAAAAGCTCATTATTATTCGTTCCCAGTGCGTTACCAGGACGAGCTAGTGTACGTTACAGCAACCACTTTGTGCGTTCGACAACAAAAGGATCTTTCAGACTCGTAGCTTTAGATGACACGCCTCACCATAGCACACGGCAGAGTTGCTTTTATGAAGTGTATCCCTCCACTCGCTGATCTGTCCTCTCTGGAGCTTGTGAAGTGGCAGCCGAGGCGGAACTGCGTCAAGCCGGCGATTAGTCTTCAAACGGTCGCTCGGCTTGTTGTCAAAACGCGCCACATGAGCGCTAGAGCGCTAGCGTCCCCGTTCCAGTCGCCGTTCTTTGCTTTTTGACGCGCTGCTTTGACTTGCTGCTTTGACTCGCCTCCCTGACTTCGACTCGCTTAAGCGGAATCAAAGACGCGTTCGCGTTTTCATGCTTTCATTGACCTTTGTTTTTTGCACTCAAGTTTTCTGTTTCGTCACCCCTTCAAAAGTACTCTAGCGTTCCTCTGACTTTTCGTCGTCTTTTAGAGCGGAGTGAAGACATAGTGACACGTTTGATCTGGAATGGAAAGGTACTTTTCCTCTCTATAAATATTTGCATTGAGGGTACACACTTAATTTAAAGGTTTGACTTCGCGAGTCCTGAAAATAAAGAACTTTCGTTTATGTGAAGAATATTTCTTTTCAACCTTTCTCCCTTGGAAAAACAGTCGTATGAGCTCGTGTTAGTAATGATATGAGTGTGAAAAAAGATGCTTTCGGGTATCTGGTGTAAATGTGAGAGCTGCTATAATTTTGCGAAACAAAAGTCCCTTTTCACTCCTTCGTGAATTTCTTTCAAGACGACGTCGCAACTAATGGGTCAAATGGAACACAGAAGTGTAGCATATCGCACATGACTTAATTTAGATAATTCAAATATAACCTTTTAAATATAAAAACTGAAAAGTTAATTTCTTTCCTTTTAAAAGATTTTTCTTTATATTTCAACATTTTTAACTAATATCCATGATTGATGGTAGTCGATTTTGACAAAAATGTCTTTTTTTGTTTTCTTTCCTACAAAAGTCTCCAATTTTCCTCTTCGAGAATATATAAATTTTTCTCACATTTGGACCATTTAAATGGTTTACATTGCAATTAAAATCTCCCATTATATGCCCCTTTTAACAGGTTACGCTAGAACACTCTATTCTAGTTGTGTTTTCTTTCAGTTGTAGAATAATTCGCGATGCTCCATTGTCTTCGTTCACGGAAATAGTATAGTTGTTTCTGTTTAAATTTCTGCCTATATGAGTTGTGTACTGTGTCTTTTTGCACATTTTGTTGTTAAGACAGTTCTTTTCTGCGTCACCAAGGATAGAATAAAGAAATTTGTCCAACAAAAATGTAATAGCAATCGTTTTACAAAGAAAACGAGTGAAAATAAATTTGATGTTTCTAGAGGAACAATTGTATCCTCTGGTGCAAGATCCACGCCATTGACCTCAAGAAAAATGTTATTTCATCTAGCAGAAGAAAGTGACAACGTTTTTGTGGATATAGAACACAAAGTGGTTACATGATATTAGTTTATTATGGAAGTGTTTAAAATCATTTGTTAAGTGTAAAAGATTGTGAACCAGTAATGTGTTCACATAGGTAATGAGCATAGCCATCATATGTAGATGCGTAGCAAAAAATTTAGAACAGTTTTTTTGAAAACATATGTTTCATATTGAAGTGCAGTTTTCTCAAAAAGTATGTATCCAACATACCTGAAACTTTGAATAATAATAAAATGCTATTTCTTACTTGTGAACTATAAATTAAAGTAGCAAGTTCAAAAAGGTTCAAAATCTTGCTGTTTTACATAAATTTTTGTGAAATTTTGAAAAATCTTTCATTGTATTTGTAACTGCGCTTAACTGAGAGTATAAAAACTGTTCAGTATATCACAAATTTTCTATTTAATCACATTAGAAAACATGGACTTTGAACAATAATTTCTTAGGAAAACGCACTAGAGTGAAGTACTACGCTCTAGTACTTCTCTCTCCGCATGTATAAATAAAATAATTAGTTATAAAAAACTATTGTTTCCGAAAAAAAACTCTTCTTTTTGCCGGTTTCTAAAGCGCTACTTCGGTCTTCCGGCACCTAATATTCTTTTCGTCTTCTCTGTTCTTCCAGGAATCAGGAGGTAATTTCCACTTCTCGATTACCTATCTGATCTGGTCGTTCCACCCTGGTCTTGATCTTCCTCAGTTTCTCCTTTCACTAGGTTGCCATTCAAATAATATTTTGGGGAATCTTTTCTTATCCATTCGCAGTACATGTTCATACCAAGTGAGTTGTTTCTTTTCAATTTCCTCTATAATATCATGTTGCAGATTCATTATCTCCTTAACCCGTTCATTTGTTATTCTTTCTTTTCTAGGTATTGCTGCCGCTCTTCTGAGGAAATCCATTTCCAGGTATCTCAATTTTCTTTTCTGTTGTTCTGTAAATTGCCATCTTTCTGCTCCATACAATGTCACACTTTCAATCATACATTTATATATATATATTCTTATATTTGGATCCCAGATCACTGGATTTAGGTCTCCTAAATTTGTCTTTCTTTAATGATTTGGGTTTCACATTCCTTTCCATAAATACCCTGTTTCCCTATTGTTATTCCTATATACTTTACGTCCTCTGCTGTGATTATTTCTCCGGTTTACATAGTCAATATATCAAGTGTATTGTCTAGTGTCCAGTATACTGTTTTATGTAGGTTGAGGCTTAGTGCCTATTTCTCATACTCTTCTTTTATCTTCCTGGTCATATATTCAATATCTTCCTGTTCTTGCGCCATCTTCAGCGAATTGTAGGGTATAGAGTGTTATATTATCATAAAGTTGTATTCTCATCCCAGCACATTTTCTTTTTCATACCTGTAACACCGCATTAACTTACATTTTAAAAGGGGACGTTACAGACAACATTGCCGTCGCCCTTTTGATATAGGAAATATTTGGGTCATCTGTTTTCTAAATTTCACTTTTCCCTTTTGATCTATGTACAATTCCTTCACCACATTCATTAAGATTTTATTTACATTACTATTATTCATAACTTCCCATAACTTTATGATTGGCACACTATAATAAGTCTTTGCTATTTCAAGGAAGATCATATGAAGTTCTCTCCCTGTTTGCCACACTTTTGCATCACCTGAGGCTGACACAACAGGTTATCTATGCAAGATCGACCCGCACTAAAACCATTTTGTTCTTCTTCGTACTCGTATTCCTCTTCTATTAATTCTCTTAGCATTCTTCTATATATCTTACCGAATGTGTTTGTCATTGCTATCCCTCTATAATTTTCACACACGTCTTTCCTTCCTCTCAACTGATGTTATATAAGCCATTTTCCAGTCTTCTGATATATCACCTTTATTTTTAACCTATTAATTAGCTTCGTCATTATCCGCACTAGCTTTGGTGTTCCATTCTTGATAAATTCGCTTGGGATTCCTCCTGGACTCAGAGCCTTACCGCATTTCATTTCTTTGATACGTCTCTTAACCCTCTCTTCTGTTACTGTAATTTCTCTGGCCGGAGATACTTTTTCCCTTTCTTTGGTTCCAAGAAAATCTGATCTTCCTTCTAAATGAAGGATAATTTTCTAAAGTACTCTTCCCATTTACTTACAGATATACTTTTTTCGTAATTCATAAAAAAAATTATTATATGAACTTCCCAGTTTTAATCATCCGACACACAACATACAACAAAAACATACCTTAGGAAGTAAATGATCAGGAAAGTTAAATCTAGAAGGAACTGCAGTCTTCTTCAGAGTCCTTCTTCCCCACCGTTCCACAAGTCCTCAGGTGCAAAGTGTTCTGAACACAACCTGTGACTACTTGTGTAACCACAAGTTCAGAAGATCTTTGTTGTTAAGAGGAAATCTGTGAAACACCACGTGCATTTAAAATGCATTTACTTTATCGTTTTTCACGAATATCATATTCATTTGCAAAGGCAAAGGCACATTTAATAGGTTACAGCAGAGTGTTATATGAATTACTTACTTGTGAAATGATAACTTGCAGTCTTTTGTCGCACGATTTGTTCATCCGTATGCCGCACACTACTTCACCATTATGCTTCTTGTCTAGTAGAACCGGAGTAGAACCTATCTCTATCTATGAAAACACGCAAATGAGAACGAAACATATTCCTAGGCCGGCTCGGAGTCCACATGTTTGCCCCCATCATGGCTGCCACGAAACGATTCAATTTACAACGCTACACTAGCGCTGTGTGGGGGTCTAGTATACTATTCCAATGTCTTTGACTCGGAATGACGTTTCTTACATTTCCACAACCCGCGAACGCTCGCATTAGGTATACTCACGCTAGTGCCCGCAATATATCTCTCAGATATAGTTACAACTTTTTGTAAGTACGAATGATCCGAAGGTTCATTTACTGAAAAACATTTTTTCAGTTTATAAATTTCAGTTTATCTATGCAATTGTTAAAGAAACACACTGAAGAATTCTTGTTTGAATAGTTATAGTTTGAAAAGTTAAAAATCGACAAAGTACACGCAAAAAATCGTAATAGTACATTATGAAACGATAATGTAATGATGGGTATTAATACACAAGTGTGATATTACGTGCGAGGAACGAGCGAGTATCGTAAACTTCACACGAGTTTCATTTGGTACTTTTTCTACGAGTTATTGTAATATTATTAGTTAATTGTATTATTAGTTAATTGGATCGTTTCGTCGCAGTTGTATGCAGGATTCAAATAAGGCCACTTAGAGGACAGCTACCCTGCCGCAGGTGGCTTTGGTTTACCAACCCACCTGCCAGAGTGTACAAAACTTGCGGGAATTATTCCAAGGTCACCATTTTCACTTTTTTCTTATTTCTGGAGGTGCCAATTCATCATCAGATTCGCTAGACATTTCAAACTAAAGAATTGGTCGGACAAACACGCACAGATTTCATTATGATAATGCTTCTTGACCAATCACAAATTTATCAAGTATTGACACTTCATTAATCATTGAGAAACGTTCTAGTAAATATTTTGTTCCATTTACATTAAAAGTATGTTTATCAGTTTTAATTTCTTTTATCGGTAATGTTAACGTGGAATATTTAAAACAAATTGGATCGTAATTTCACTTTGATCCTATTTGATTAGTGCAATGGTAGGGGTAGTGGTAGAGGTAACATTTGACTAATGTTAAGATCATTTCGCAAGTTATATGTTGTCGCTGTGTGTTTGTCCTTAAAAACCGGCCAATTCTTTAGTTTGAAATATCTAGCGAATCTGAGGATGAATTGACACCTCACGAAATAAGAAATATATATATTGCGAGCAATCCCGGGTTAATAAATTATGACAACAAACAAATCATAAAATTATCATTACATTTTTAATATGGAATATTTTCAATATAGACTTTGAAGCTGACAATCGTATGAAACTACAAAATGATGATGATGATTGATGGTGACGATGAATGCCATTCGGTCCTCCAACGGTGAGAGGCGCCCTTTATGCAATCCCACTTCTTGGGCAAATGATCACAGTGGAGATTTGCTATGGTCTTCCATTGAATGGATGATGGGGTGATTTTGATGGATCGTGTGGAATAAATAATTATGGCTACGATGATGGTTTAAATTATTATCTAATGAGTCGAACAATCCACACTCACATGTCGAAAATGCCTTTTTCTGACGAGGGGCGGCCACCTGCAGCCTTCCGCATCGCGTTCTTGATCCATGTTTCTAGCCTATGCCATGGAGGTAAACCGACTGGTGTAGACGTTTATTCAATAGCCGTAAAAAATAATACCAAATGTTTCATGGTAATAAATATACAACTGTTCACACGTCATTGTTATCATATGGTAATAAGGAAAGACCTGTGACAACACCTTTTTCGTTTCAGCTTCATGAATTCCACTATACATCTCCGCCATCTACCAAATATGAAAAGTGTCACCGTTTTATCAGTCCATAGGTTCACAACCCAGTGGCACAACTCCGCCGCCAGGGAGGGGAGGGAGGCCTGAAATTCCCCCAGTGAATGCAAGCGCTCTCTCTATTAATTGCATGCGGCACAATTATGCGACGCATCGTCGCAAAATCCGACCGCAGCGCTTCCGAACACGCTCGGCTGGCGGCGGCGGCGGCGGCGGCGGCGGTGGCAGCGGCAGGGCACCACCTGCGCAGGGGTTGTCACCCGGACGCAGCTCGCGGAGAGCTGAGAGCGCGGTGGAGCGCAGCGGAACGTGGTCGGAGTGGAACGGGGGCGGGGCGGAGAGGCGCGGAGCGGGATCGGAGAGGAGCGTGGATTGAGAGAGGAGTGAGTGCGGAGCGGAGCAAGGCGGAAAATACGATGGTGGCAGAGGACGCGGCAATTATTGGCAGGCATGGCAACTGCGGTGTCGATGACGATACGTGTGCTGAGGTTGTTGTGGCAACGCCATATTTTTGTAACTCTATAGCTCCGGGGAACCACATGCAGTAAATATTAAGGAACCTGTCGAGAGAAATAAGTTGCCATGTCCATTGAATGCTCTGGAATATTTAAGAACAATTCTCTTGAACTTAAGAAGGTTCTCTACCACTTAATTTATATTCATGTCAAAAAATAGTGTCTAGTAAGTCAGGTAAAATAAAGTTGAATAAATTAGTAAGTTGCTATAAGCTAAATATACAGTTTAATTTATAACATTAAATCGATACTTTTGTAGGTGACAAAATGTATTTAATCAGGATTTATTATAAGAAAAGGGGTATATAATAGATTAGCTGATTTAATAATGATAACAAGCTTGCTTGCTTGCTTGCTTGCTTGCTTGAATAACGTCTGTATATATATATATATATATATATATATATATATATATATATATATATATACAGCAACGGTAGACGAGTATATAGCAACGGTAGACGAGTTGTCGTCAAAGTCAAGAAACTTCATTGCTTTGAACCACGGGGCGCGGCTAGTTGATAAAATAATCTGGGGATTGGCCGAGAAAGCAATGACAGTCTGGGGCGCGGCTAGTTGAATTTGTAAGCAATTGAGGGATTGGCGAGGCATGGAATTTTTTCTGACAAGAGACACTAGAAAGATGGACCGAGTTTTGAAGGGCAGAAAGAGGGGAATATGGATTCATTCCGACTTATGCCGTGGTGCTGTGCGGATCGTGTGTAGACAATTGATGTTGGAAGTTTGGGAATTGTGAACATCTACTTTGGAGCGTATGGTTGCCGGACTTAGAATATTGATGTAATGTGCGGAAATTGGAACTTGGAAATATTTCGAGTGCAGCAGCTAGAATTGTGAACTTGGGTGAATTTGTCGGCAACAGGACTGGGAGTATTTGATGCAGATAATAGGTTGCTAAACTTTAATATTTTAAGTATACGCGTAGAAAGAACTGGGAACTTTTAAAAGGAAAATTAATTAAGTCTTATCAACTTATGAGGTGGTGAGGATCAGTGACTTGAGTACACTTGTGCCAGAACGGAAGAAAAGAAGATGGTATTTGGACCTGGAGCCATCGACACCGGGAAAGATTGAAAATGGTTCTACGCGGCGACATCGGTCAAGAGCGCGCGCAGACGGGTACTGCAATATAAGGTTTGAGATTGGTCATGACCGAAAGTACGTTCCGTATTGTTACCAATGAACATTGAATAAACTTACAAGTGTCTGTGAATAGAAAAGATGATTTTCATTTAGCCAATTCCAGCAAATGAGTAGTTAGAAATGTATATTTGCTTTTCAGATTCCTCGTCCACTCTGTACAGATGGCAGATAGAATAATCGGCTATTAGTAGGCAATAGCGTTTATTTCTTATAAGACCCATCGACCCAGTTAGCCGGATATTAATTTATTGGGAATACCAGTTGAAGATTAATTTTAATAATTGAATTAACGTAATCTTTTCCTGGCGCCCATATTCTTTTATAATTTGGTACGGGTTACGTTGAATTAATATTAGAAGGGAAGAGGAGATATTTAATTTAAAAATAAAGTTAGATAGTTTGTTTCAATATATATTCATATTCAGACATATGTCGGTTACACTGATTTTTAAGAAGCACCCGAGAACGTCAAGACACGACAAGATGCAATTATAGTGTTACGGAATTGCAAGAGATCGCGCCAGCAGTAAATGGTATCCCTTGCGAGAATTAATTAAAGTTTCTGAACGCACTCGCGTAGAATGGAACGACAGCCAATCAAAAATCACCCTTGAAAATAGCACTAGCGCAAAGCACCGCTACAAAAAGCTGTATCTTTTGCTGCCGACCGCCGATCTGGACAGACCGCAATTGTTCGTGTTGGACGAAGAGGAGAATTCGCCGTATATCGACGATAAGAAGCTTGAAAAAGGTAATTCATCTCATCATGTTAAAATAACGATACCATGTATGAGAGAATTGAGAACTTTAAATCATGAATATTCTGATAAATTCACGTGAACGCATTACGTAGAAATATACTATTTTTCTATCAAAGAGGAAATAATATATTTCAACATTCAAGAACGTATACTGAAATAGAAATCATGTGCTATAGGAAATGTTTCTTTCTATTTCCAGCTTTTTTTGTTTTTGTCTCTCGTCTTGGCTTACCACGTAAGAAATTCATTACGCGAAGATATTGCAGTCACATTGTATAAAATTCGAAGGCCTGTGGTAGCGATTCACCAGAGCACGTGTTCGCCGAAGCAAAGGGGTTGCCACGACCTTGAAAGGGTCTGGGTCGCCGTCGCCGCTCCAAGCTATGGAAATATTTCTTCGAGACAACGTGTTGTGAGTTAGAAAACTTCACAAGAAATTCTCAAAAAAAGAACAGTTTAAAGAAGCGAGAATTATTATACAGAAATAGATTTCACCTCACAGACGTAGATAGTCGAGTAATTATATTAAAATCATTTAATATTTCGCACAAGATACACTATACACTATGTCACTTCTAGATCGCACTTCAAGACTGTTCCTCTGGCCGGCGCGGCCCGTTAAGAAGCACGCCGCGCCGTAGTCTCGCGTCGGAGCTGCTGATCCGCTCGCCGGCCGCTCACGTCCCATTGGCCGGTCTTCGCGCCGGTTTGTGGCCCTGCTGCCTTCAGTAGCCTCCGTCCCGCGCTGCCGAATTGGCGCGCGATACGAATCCTCGTATATCGCCGCAACAGTATTCAATACCGGTAAAAATACCGGTATTTTTTCATACCTTTTTCAAATACCTCTTTTCTTTTATACCGGTAAAATACCTCTATAGGACGACTATACCGGTATTATACCGGTATTTTCAATGAAAAACAATAGCTTACCATCCATACATGTTGACAAAATAAGTTTCTTTAGTTAATAATATCTCAATAACATATTCAGAAGCTGATTGACAACTTTAAAAAACGTCTTTACGTTCTCAAATATCTTAACAACAACTGGGGAGCGAATATAGACATCTTGCTTCTTACTTATAAAACAATTATCAGAAGTAAGATTGACTATGGATTTATCATTTACAACTCAGCTAGCATAAGTGTTCTTAGCAAGCTAGACACCCTACACAATCAAGCACTCCGCTTATGTACAGGATGCCTCCGTACCACGCCTATTGGTAGCTTACTTACTGAAGCCAAGGAGCCATCTCTTCAATTCCGACATCAATTAATGTTCAATTGATCAATTGATGCTCGGCATGAAGTATGCAATTAAAGCTGGCTCGTCTATCAATCTAATTATAACCAACAATGTTTCGCCATACCTTCGGGATCTCCTCAAGAAACATAAATCAATTATCTAAAATTTTTTATCTAACCTTTTATCTCAAAAACCAAGGAACCTCTCGAAATACTTAATATTCAACTCTCTCAGATTGAAAAACACCGCCCATGCAAAATTCAACCATGGCTGTTACAAGAATTCAAAATTGACCTGTCTCTACCGAAACGAGAAAAGTTCATCCTCAGAAGAATACAGGACATCTGTTCTCAATGATTTTGCTGAGAAATACAAGTCACACACTGTTATCGGTATCAAGCCCATTCTCAAGACTGACGGTCCAGAAGTCAATGTATATACCGCTGACCGCAACACATACACATTCAAACTCCACGTAAGCCTAACAACTACGTGTTTATATGGAATCATGCAGGCTTTAAAACTGGCCAAAGCACCCCTCTTTCTCAATTGTCTCAATTTTACTAACTCATCAAGCACCCTACTTCAGTTAAACCATAGTAAGCGCAAATGCGAAATCTTACAAACAATCACTGAACTCTACCATCCGATATCATTAACGGGAAAAGATATCTCATTTGCCTGGATTCCCACATCCTTGGAAAACAATGTTATCCAAGAGTTTAGCACTGCGGCTTCTTTCTTGGTAAACCTCAAACAAGACAATATAGTTCACAACCTAGTTAACACTGCAACTGACATCCTAAAATTTATGAACAAAAGAATGTTGACTAACTGGAATCAAGAATGGACCAAATACAAAGCCACCTCCATAAAATGCAATCAAATATCTTCTCAGTGTATGTAGATAAACAAATGACTAGGCGAGAACAAGTAGTGCTCTCCAGACTCGGTCCGGACATACTAATTTAACACACGCACACCTGTTTCACAAACTACCTGCGCCCCTCTGTGATTTTTGTGAGGTTCAACTAGCGGTATCTCGTATTTTGGACGTTTCCAGGAAGAAAGAGATGGCCTATCACCGGAGAAACAATTCCAAGTTGTTGTATATTCCAAGTCCTATCAACAGGAAATCATAAGATTTTGCCACAACATTAATATATTTAATAAAATATAAGTGACTTCCTGTACATATTATCATAACAGCCAAGTTTTGTACTATTAAAATAACCTCCTTTCTATTATAAACTTTGTCCTATATATAATGTAAAATAAATTATGAATATGTAAAATACTGAAAAGTCGCTAAGAACCTTAGGTTGATTCGACTATAATAAACAAAAAAATCTCACAAAACGTTTAATCAAATATAATTTCATAATTTTTATTTACTGTTTAAATTATTATTTTGTTTATATATATATATATATATATATATATATATATATATATATATATATATATATATATATATGTGTGTGTGTATATATATATTGTGACGTCACGGGGTTAGACAACCCCATAATGCTACCATCAGCTATGTAAAGAAGCTCACTAACAGAGAGGACTAGGGTACGCGGCGGAGCGATGGCCGGTAAACGCGCCATCTGCCCACAGCTTTTCAAACTGCGACTCCCGAACTAGTGAGTAATGTTTTTCCGTGAGGTCACGAAACGAGGAGAATATGCACCCCTCCAACATTTCCCCAGGTGCGAGTCACATAAGTATCGTGGCGCGCCTCGGAGGAACTCTTTTTTACGACAACTGCGGCAGCGATCGGAGGAACTCTCTTTTACGGCAACGGTGACGGCGACCAGAAGAAAGTCTCGTTTACGGCAACGGTGACGGCGACCACAGGAAGCTCTTTTGCTACAACAGTAACGGCGAGTACAAATAGATAGTATAGGAGTTTATTTTAACTTGATAGTTAAAAGCTAGCTCGTAAAGCGTATCTTAGAAAAGTGAAGTAATTAGGGAATAGAGTGCAAAATCATTCGTCGCAGTCACAATAATTCGGAGAGCAAGCAAAATAACTGACGTCGAAATATCTTCAAAATTGTAAAATTCGCGCAGAAGGGCATTAATTAAATCCAGCATCTCACATTGCACGCTGAGACCACACATGCCTAAAGTGTGGTAGGTCGGCCGAGCATTTGAGCATAACTCCTGCAACATTAATAATTTCGAGGCTGGAAGCGCGAACGAACGTGTACGAGGCAGTGGAAGACGGACGACCCCAGGAAGAGCGAAGCGTAGGCGAGAAGGACTTGGTCCAGAGCGAGGATAGAACAGGTTCGGAACGAGAGAAAGGTGTGGAAATTGGAGGCTTGGCGGCGTTCGAGCGGAAGGAACTGCTTTCGTCGCAGCACAGCACGCGAGACGTGGCGGCAACGCGGGACGGGCGGCAGAAAATCCGCAAGGTTACCTACAGGCGAGCGACGCGGAGCTGTTGAGGTAAAGGAACTGGCAACGTTTATGCAGCGTTCAGCTAGGAAAGAGGATAGTGGTAAATACACGACCATCAGTGTTAAAAGTGGGTGAAACGTCTAAAATAGGAGGGAGAAGTATTTCGAACTGTGTCAGAAACTGTGTCAGTCAGAACAGTTTGTTCATACGATTATCGATTCTCATCATTCACAAACAACTCAAGGTTAAACATCGGAAATAAACATCAGGTTGCATGAATGTTTAATTTTTTTACGAAACATGTTCATGTGTCTATACAAAATTTATGTTTAAAAATATCAACATCAATGTTGCATCCCTATTTTCGACACATAGATGAGGATCGCCGATTGCATTCTGGTTCATATTCCATACTAGGTTTATCGATGAGACTGGTATATCACGTTTTACTAGTAGTGTGTTAAATCTTATAAATTGAATTGCTACCCGATTAAATGTTACAGAAAAGCGTACGATCGTTAGAAAAATAGTATCTCAATGTAGAAATGTAAAAGTTGCCGAATTAATAACATAATTTATCCGCCTCATAGATGAATATTCCTCTTCTAGTGTGGTGATTCTGTCCACGGGTTAAAATTTTATTGCTCTCGTGACAACTTAATGCATTAAATAATACATAGATTTGTCATAATACAATGATTTATACTACACCCTTTTACATTATCATTTACATAGTACCAAAATGACGCCAAAACGACGCGGGAATTACTTATTCCCATCTTCAAGTTTATACAAATATAACATTCATTTTACATCAATATAACTTACCCAGTAAGCTGGGACATGTCATGATATTAGATTTCAATGTTTGTTACAGCGTTGGATTCAGGATTCATCTCGCCTGCGCGCTATTTGACTTCTTCAAATTTTTCCGAAAGTACGAAAACAGAATTAAAATTAGCTTCAACGAATTTACTTGGGAAAATAGGTTCATCAGGTGAAATCTATCAAGTAGACAAACGCCGTTTTGAGATCAAAAATTGAGTCGCAGGATAAAAGAGCTCGTTCGTAATCTCGTTCGTAATTCTTTCTGGTAGTGGAATGATAACGGAAGATATAGAAGTAAAATGTATGTAAAATAATATGTTAGGACATGGAATATTGGTGCTATCTACTCAATTAGTTTAATTTTGTTTTTGATATCAGTTTCCAAATCGGAATCGATATTTTGAGTAAGGCCTCAAATCATTTTTTGATGGTATTCGAAGGAAGACGGAAATATATATATATATATATATATATATATATATATATATATATATATATATATATATATATATATATATATATATATATATACAGGGTGAGTCACGTAACTTTAGCACCTCCTGTAACTTTTGAACGGTTGAAGATATTGAAATGCAGTTTTCACGGAAGTGCATGAGAAAATAGGGCTAACTGATACGTGTATTTATTTCTATTTTATCACTTGTATTTTACGAGATATTTGAGGTAACTTTGTTTTTTCAAATGGAACTATACATATTTTTTCAGTCTATCATAAAGAGCGTAAAAAGACGAATCCAATGATATACATATTGTCATATGTTAGATAAGGATTTTTTTGAGAAATTTTGATTCTTTTGCGACCAGTTCTTAACGGATATTTTGAATGTAACCGACCGCCACAGAAGGTCACGCAGCGCTCCAGCAGCAAGCGCGCGCTCGGGGAAGGGAAGGGATCTTCGTATTTCTGTTATAGTCCTTGTATATTGATCCTGGAAAGTACCAATGGGGGACTTTTCTGCAAATTATTGTTTCTTTGATCATTGTATTTTATTTTGAATTATCATATTTACTTATTATTTCGAAATGAAATAGATTGTAAATTTTCATTGTGTAAATAAAAAAAAGATGCAAAACATATCCCAAATATTCACAAAACTGTTGTAGTTTTTTCCCTGAACTCTGCTTTCCATCCTTCCCCATTTCCAGATGTTTTTTAAGGAATAGAAGGATTAAAAATGAGGATTTATCGTAAGTATGTATTGTAATAAAATTGTTTATTACTTCAACTCCAGTTAATGGGGTTTTATATTACAGGATATTAATGGGATCTTGAAACAAAACATAATAAGAATAAATACAGACTAAGAATAAGATAAAGAATATTGCATATACTGAGCAAACAATAATAATAAGCGTAGAATAATAACACAGGGATAGAAACATCCATTAAGATAATAATTAATCACTAAAATAAAAATATATTCCCAAAATATAGTAAACAATAGTAAATAAAGGTAATCACTAGAGACGGACAAAACTGCATTCAGTCTCTCGTATCTCGTCCGACCTGTGAATCATTCTCGCTGGCCGAAGAAGGGAGAAGGGTCGTGGAGGGGGTAGCACCCAGCCAAGGCCAAGGGAGTGCACTGGCGAAGGAGATTCTCTTTCTCTGCGGGAGGCAACGAGACAACGAGATTCTCGTATCTCGTAGGGACAGAGTATTCTTCTAAGCAGTCCAAGCCGGCCGAAGCTCGGGAGAGACTCATGATCAAAACTGTTTAGCGTAGAGCAATGATTTCTTCCTAATTAATTGATTTAAAATAAATACTCTCTAGCGTAATAATGAAACGTTTCCTTTTGCTTGCATAATATTGAAGTATTACATGTCGTCGTTCACAAGAAAAGTAATAAATAAATAAACAAATAAATTAATTAATAAAAATAAAAGGAGATGGCTCACAGCAACAACTGTATTAAAGTGTATTCTTATTATTGTAAATGTTTTGTGTTACGGTGTTTACGTTTTGCATACTTTGTATGTAAATGAAAACCATACATAATTCGTAAAAATTGAATTATGAAATAATTCCATTGAAGAGAACCTTTTCTTAGTGTCCTTCATCGAGCTATCTCCCATTTGACCTGAGAGATGACCTAAGCCTATCTTCGTATTTCGCACGTGGAGAGGCTGTCAACGTATGCGTCGCGCCGTAGGCGTAGGACCGTTTCTTCCCTCCCTGACCCCTCCTACGGTGAACCGAGGAAGCTTTGACACCTCGATATGATAGGAGCGTTCAGAATATTTGGGATATGTTTTGTATCTTGAAATACGAAGATCCCTTCCCTTCCCCGAGCGCGCGCTTGCTGCTGGAGCGCTGCGTGACCTTCTGTGGCGGTCGGTTACATTCAAAATATCCGTTAAGAACTGGTCGCAAAAGAATCAAAATTTCTCAAAAAAATCCTTATCTAACATATGACAATATGTATATCATTGGATTCGTCTTTTTACGCTCTTTATGATAGACTGAAAAAATATGTATAGTTCCATTTGAAAAAACAAAGTTACCTCAAATATCTCGTAAAATACAAGTGATAAAATAGAAATAAATACACGTATCAGTTAGCCCTATTTTCTCATGCACTTCCGTGAAAACTGCATTTCAATATCTTCAACCGTTCAAAAGTTACAGGAGGTGCTAAAGTTACGTGACTCACCCTGTATATATATATATATATATATATATATATATATATATATATATATATATATATATATATATATATATTTGTAACGGGTGCCGGCGGCGGCGGCGTGTCCGTACACCGGCCTAGCCCGAGCCCACCGTTGTGCGGCCACTTGTAATACTTTCTACAAGCCCGGCACGTTAAACTGCTACTTGTAATAGATTGCCCTGCTCTAGCCCTTCTTATAAACAAACAAACAAACAAACTAGCCTCGCGTTGGGTTGCCACATATAATAATCTTCCCGTTCTCCTACTCACAATTGCCCGTCTGCTAGCTTACCTGGCCTTTTGACTCACCTGGGCGTGGTCTGCGGTGCGTCTGTACAGACGCGAGCAAGGTACTGCGCTCATGTGCGTGGATCAGTTCTAGTGCTACGTGAATGACTACGAACACATATTGATTTTACAAATCATGACCCCGAAGGTGGCCATGAAATTTATTCAAATTTCATCTTTTCTCGTATTCTCCTTCAATTCACAATATCTAGTGCTGTAATAGCACTGGTGCCTCTGACGGCACACATTCACATAACCCAGCAACAAAAGAAACAACAAATAGATAATTCTCTTCCCACAATACACGAAACATGGACATATCTTCTCATTCACACAGATTATTTACAACAAACAAAAAAAAACAAATGCCATTCACACATATGACTAAAACCCCAGAATGCATTCTGTCGAAATTTACGTATTAAAAATCTATTAATCACATAACTTGATCTTCGACAGAGCGTTCTTCACTTCGTAAAAAAAAACAAATGTCAAAATACTTTTGCTCACGTATGATGCTGCTTCCGCGAAGAATCCGGGTGTTTTGTGCGATTATCCACGCACAACAGCGCCTCCCGTTGTCGCCACCAGTTACGGAACACACTCGCGTACGCATCACTGTTCACGTAACATGGAATTCACGCTGCCACCTTTTTTCATAAATATTCCAAGTTATTTGAAAATCTCTGAGTCCCGAATTGAATTCCGCGCCACTAATCGTAATGCAACGTCGCGCTCCCCACCGTTGCAAAATTTCTCATATGGCCACGCTCATTATCGCCCGCTCTCGCGAGTCCAACGGGCGTTGCCGAATTTCACAGTAATTCCGAAAACTTTTTTTTTATGAAATTCTTTTTCACGAAATATTAAATAATTTACATGAAGTATTCCCAGTTACTATTGCAAATTCTGTCCATTACTTCCGCACTTTAAAAAAATTTCCAAACATCGCCTACGCGAACACACGTCTTGCCTGCACCAAGTCTAGGCACGTTCTGGTAAACTTTTTCCAACTTAGCATTGTTATTTTTGCTTCAACACTTTTCCCGATCGCTTGATAACTGACGATCGCGTCACTTTGGTTCTTACAAAATATTTAATTTTTAACGTTTCCCCAAACACTTTATTTCCGTTTTTGTTTTAATAAAATTCTCCCGGCAATTTCCTAAAATTCGATGTTTTCCTCTTGTTTTCCTTTGGTCAAATTACTTTTATTTTCCCTATTTTCCGTTTTTGGATGTGAAACGGAACGCACTGCAATTGTTCGCTAATCGCTTCTTCTTGCTAAACTTTTGCTTGAATTAATTTATTTGTTTTATTAAAATTTTGATACTTCCCGTCAAGATATTTAAATGGGATAAATTTTGCATGATGCCGCTAATTTTCTTCTTTTTCCCCCCGAAAGTCTGAATTTGATATCTTATCGCATTCTCTTGCATTATTCGAAAAACCCTCTTCTTTATAAGCGTTTCATCGCTCCAACAATGGACTCCATTAATATTCTCCTTAACACAAATATATGAAATACAAAATTTTCAATTACTTATTGCCTGACGCGATTTTACTGGGATAACTTTTAAAATGTTCCTAAATTAAAGCCGGATCTAATGTCTATGGTCAAAACTTGCACAAGTATCGGGTTCAATTTATTTTCTTCCCCAATCGGTTTTTTTATTATGGCGCCTTTGCTGTAAATGTTTTCAAATTGTTTATTCTCCAAACGCATACTATCGGGGATCGTGTAAATCATTACAATATATACACGACTATTACAGATGATACGAGACCGTTTGGTTGTGTTACAGCATCACTAGTTTAATAAGTGGAAAAAAATATATTGAGATTGAAAGGGACGAAAGCATAAACCGGCTGCCCGGCTTGCCTGTCTGGAAGTTCGGCCTCCCGCGCCGCAGGCCGCCGGGTTTGACCGTTCGGTCGCGTCGAGGGAGGGTCCACATGGGTCGGGTGACACAACGGTGTGGAGTGGGAAGGGGGTGATATGTTTTTTCCAAATTTCACTTTACGCCGCTCCTATTCATCCGATTTGCATGATTAACACGGCGTTAGATTCAGGAAGCACGTCGTGATTGCGCTATAAGACCAACTTTTTTAATTTCTTCCCGAAACTATGAGAAAAAGTTTTTAAAAAGTTTTTGGAAATCTTTTTTGAAAAAACGGCTTCGTAGCGTAAATTCTATTTTAAAAAGGAGTCCACTGCCTCTTACAGATCGAAAATCGGACAATTTGTTCAGACGTTATCGGTCTAGTAAATTCCCTGTGATATTGTGGAGATCTATTAATTTTTCGTATAAGTATTTTTCTGTACATTTAGCCTTAAGGAGAAAGTTTGTTAGTCTATTTCATTGCGTGTTCTCCCATTGGGACCACCAGGTACATTTCTTTGACATGTTCTTTTTGTAGAAGGTATTACAAATTTTTAATCCCTGTCCATTTGCAAATTGAATGTCTTGATCTTCTGAGGTTCCTGCCGCCGTAACCATTTTGTCCCATGGCAAATTCATGTAGTCCTTCCTTTATTCCTATTTTACTGTTGAAGTTACCTAGTACAGTATTAAGATTTGCTCGATGTTCATTTACGGTATCATCAAGTTGCTACATTACTTGACTACATGACATCATTTCATACTTGTTTCCTGCTGCTGTTATTAACTAGTGTAAGTGATGCAAAACATCTTGAGATAGAATTAATCGAAAATAAGATTCCGCAAAGAACTTTAGACAAGCAGCATCTCGTTAGAAAAGCTTCAATGGTTTCACTTATTAGATTTATGCTTTAGACTACACTTGTATCTGCATAAAAGATGCACTGAACATAACTAAGGAAATCGAACAGTATCTCTTATCCAAAATAAGATTATAGTTCAAATAAGAAACAAAAACTTCAGTCAGTCTTACTACAGACTACAGAGAGAGGAAGCAGTAATGAAGTAATGAGGAAGCAGTAATGAATCTGCGACGGTACAAAACAAAAATTGTATTATTTTGTGCGTGCGGACACCTTTATCCATTTCATTACAAAATGTGTAATAATGGATTCATTAGGTTTAATTGTTTTTGTTCCATTAAAGAAAAGTGTAGTATCAAGTTTTAAATCAAGCTGGAACTTACTTTCCTTCCTAGTATCCGCGATCATGAGTTTTAAGTTACTATGTGTAAACCTTAATGATTTCATGATTTCGCCCCTAAAACTGTATTATTTTTGGGTTCTACAATTATAGAAATCCGTTGCGTGAGTAATAAGTTATAAGGGTGTGAAGAAATTCACTAAGTTCACGGTGAAGAACATAAACCCAATTTCTTAGCGTTGAGCTTCTTTTTGAAGGAGTCGATGACATAAGAGGCAGGAGTCAATGACATAATCAATGACATAAGAGAAAATGAATTTTATTCCGGCGGTCGCCATTTTGACCATTGAGTCACCTATTGAGGAGTCGGGCTGGAAGGGCAAGGGTATTGAGAACAAATTGTTGGGCGGAGGGAGGGCGGCGGGGGCGGCGGAGGTGGCGGGGCGGCGGGGGCGGCGGGGGCGGCGTGGCTGCGAGGGCGGCGGGGGCGATGCGGCGGGGCCGACGAAAGCGCTACTCGCGGGCGCCGGTGGCACGAGATGGGGATATTAAAACGCATCGGCGACCGCAGAGCGGCGCTCCTGCCTCAATTAGAGTCGCAGGTGGGGGCAGGGCATGGGGTGCGGTTCCGCACCTCCGATTCGCGGCTTTTGCCACTTGCGGTCGACGCCTGGGGCCCCTCATGGAACTCCCCCGCAATCGGGTAACAGTCGGGAGAGGAAGCAGTAATGAACTGGACAACCTGCTAACTGACCCCTATTGCAAAATTAGTCAAAATGAAGTCAGAATTTGGAGATTACTTTTGAATATGTGACGCAGTAGGTAAAAATATTGTCAATCATCGACTCTGAATCTTTCCGATTGCATGAAAAAGAATGGCCAAAACTCCGGAACTGTTTAATATAAATAAAGTGGTTGGTATTTAAATGATTGGTGCGTTTGTTAATTGATAATTTTGTAATATTGTTTAACAAAACTGATACTAGTAAGTACCGTCACGCCACCGAATCACTCAACTCTATTATTGATTTGTATATTGATACATAAGAGAAATATTTTGTTTTACATAGACCTTTACATTCAAAATATTTCTCAAAGGTACTGAATGATATTCTGCAAAGTAGTTATTTCCTTTATTACAACACAAAAATACTTTACAGAATGTACATTTTGAATAGGAAAGAAATTATCAAATAGGAAAGAAATTGTTTTTCAAGGTGCATTACGCCCAAACAATTGTTTCTGCTTTTCTATCAAAGGAATGTCGTGCAACCGAATAACTGTATTATTATTTTTTTTTTTTTGAGTCCCCTGTTAACACCGAGAGTCACAAACTATTTGTTCCTCTCGTTTAACCATTACCATTAAAAAATAGGGAAACAGTTTAGCTGTTTGCTATAAACTGTATTGGATTGGATGTTGTTTATGTATGTATATGTCTGTATGAATGTAGTGTCGTCTTCAACAACACATTCATACAGAAATATTCAATTTTGTGTTTTGAAAGATCACATGTGTAGAATCACACATCACAAAATACTACTTCATTTCCACAAGTATAGATATTTCTAAATGAACGTATACGTTCTCAGTACGTATACCTTATACGTTAATTTTGTTCATATTTCAATTCAATTTATCATTCAATAATTTAGGATCATAGATCTAAAACTGCTAATTTGATGTTTTTATGTTATAATATAGGAATGCGAGTGCATGTGAAATCGTGTTACATTCTCTCTTCCTCTAGATTAGTAAGTGCAGGCAAACAGATTTTTTGTTACAATATTAAACATCGCTAGCGGACCTCCTAAGTATCAATGTGAACTTTAAAATATTTGTTCTTTATAAATTCAGTAAAATTGCACGTTTTTTTAAAATTCGAACGTTAACCAAAAGCAATTCACTAGGGAACCTCCATTGCAATGTGAAATATCATAGCAAATTCTTAATACATATAAAATGACTGGCCAAGGTTAAACTACCTTATTCGATAAATGACATGTAATCCGTAATGAAATTTCATTGTAAAATTGTATTTCTTTGCATTGCTAATACATATTTTTAAAATATATAAATAATTATATTTAAAACATTTTTGATTGGCAAACATTTCAATGAAATTTCGTGAATTCCTAAATGATTGAAAATAAATACATTCTTAAAATTGAAGTATTGTAGCATATTAAAATATAACAAAGATACGTGCTTAGATAATCCCTTTTTTCTACTATAATAATAAAAAAAACTTGTTAAAACAATTCAAAGTGATTTAGCGTTAATGTTTACAGTTCAGTAATTATCTATGACGTAGCATTTTCTAGTGAAAATACTTGGAACGAACTTGATGGTCAAGTTATATTATCTTCCCAACACAGACTACATTTCAGTTTCAATCCTACAAATATCGGCAGAGTTCGACGGTGGTGTTGGACGCTACTCTCCACTCTATGAAACTCCTGAAACCTTGAATTTTGCACGACTTATCTGTATACCTCTGTATAGGAAGGACGTTGCGGTTTATCAAAAGAAAACGGACCGAATGGTATTCAAGATATCTCAACGATCGTTGAATCGTTGAAAAAGTTTAACCAGTAAAATCTACCTCTAAGGAAATATCAATTAATCAATGTAAATTATCAAAAATTTTAATTTGAAATAATTTGTAGCACTTTCACTCACAATTTTAATAATGCAGACAAATCGACGAAAATGTCCATATTAACGGATTGAGAAGTACTTAAAAAAAATTTGTGTAATTTTTGAAAAAACAAAACATAACGCGGGGTCGTCCCGGGGTCGGGGGTCGAACTTCATAGGTTTCAGAGAGTGCAGTTCTGAAATGTAATGATATTAACATATTGCATCATAAATGAGAAAATCATAAGTATTGGATAACATTTTTTTAGAA
The DNA here is from genome assembly GCA_011170035.1 of Teleogryllus occipitalis. Lineage (NCBI taxonomy): Eukaryota > Metazoa > Arthropoda > Insecta > Orthoptera > Gryllidae > Teleogryllus > Teleogryllus occipitalis. The sequence continues at coordinate 60,474 of BLKR01004024.1, read as the reverse complement.
GTCACATGCTCTACAGATCAAATGAAAGCATAACATTTTTTTAATATTCTAAAACTTAAAGTGTGTATTTAATTTTCTTGCTTTTCTTTATATTTCAAAATCGCATTAAGCAAATATACATAAATTAGTGAACAAAATTAAGGCACAGTTTAATTGCATTTATATTTTACACAAATATGAATTTGTAAACCTGCAAACTGCCTTGATGGCTTTATGAAAGATATGCAATGATAACCTACGAGAACTTTTTATATCTCGACATTCGAGTCTTTGAATATTATACTAGTAACACCTTAAAGAAAATACGTGTCTAAACAAGTGAAAACAAATAAATCACAATATCTCTTGTAACCAAGGAAGGGTCGGAAATTTCGTAAGGTTTGCCAATGTTGAGTAAATAGTTCGTATGTTTTTAGTAGCTAAATAAAGATGTATTTTTCGTCCAAATATAAAAGTCAAGCACAGGAATAAGCAATAAATGTCAGCGCGAAAATTGCGCCAGAGTTCTTCATTCCCGACGCAATTTCCACTCGCCCCGGTTGCCGCCCGCCCGCGCCCCTCCCACCCGCGCTGCAGATGGCCTGCGCGGCGGCGGCGCCGTCAAAGCGCCTGTCGACTGCAGGGCGGCTGCTGACATGCAGTGTGGGCGGGGAGCACGCCACATGGTGCTCACCTCAGCCCTCCTCTCCTCTCTCGCATTCCTTTCTCTCCACATCCATTGCCCTCTTTCCTCTCCTTCCCCTCCCCCCTCTCCCTATTCCTCCCCGTCCCTGCTCTTCCCCTCTCATCCTCCCTCCTCTCCCCCTTCTTCCCTACACTTCTCTCCACCTCTTAACCCTCTCTCTCCTCACTCCTCACCCTTCCCTTTCCTTCCCTCCTTTCAACCTTCTCTCTCATCGCCTCCTTTCCGTCTCCCCTATTCCACCTCCCCTCCCTCCCATCTTCCTTCCCCTCCCTCCCTCACGCCCGCGCGGGAAAGACGTTGCGTGGAGGAGACTAACACCTTCGACTAGCGGCGTTGACCTGAAAGTGAGGAAACTGCTCTTAACGACGGAACGAAGAGGAGACGCTCCAGCCTGGGGAGGGGGGCGGGAGAGGCAGATAGGGCGAGGCTATGGTCATGTGGCGATGCCGATAAGACTGATGTCAGTTGCGGCGCTGGAGGTTATGAAGTCGTTGGAGATGATTGTAACAACGGATGCAATAGGGGCGATGAAGGCAATGGTGATGGTGAAGGTAATGATGGTGGCCAGCAGTGAAAACGACGACGCACGGTGGTGCATTTTCCCGAAATTCTGGCCAAAACTTCAAAAATGAAATTGCGTTTACTGAACTTTTGCAAATACTACGACACACTATATACTTTCGGGCATCTGTTTCTGCACACTTCGTGTCTGTGGGTCAATTCCCCTAGCAACAGTAGTCACCCGAACTTACCCTTCGCGGCGTTCGGGAGACCTGCAGTACGAAAGTAACACAGAGAGACCGTTTTATTTGTAAGTGGTGGCCATACAAAGTTGTGCAGAGAAAACTGGCAGTATGGATTCTCTTCCTGAAGGTTTGTAGAGTATTTTCATGTTTGTTTTATAAAGCATTAATGAATAATACCGACGTGGGAAGAAATATTAAAAAGCATGAAATTAATACAATAATTTTAATTTCTGGTAAGTTCACATAGGCTGAATGTTACCAATTTCGCGGAATTCCGCGATGTTTCTAATTTCATTTACTATCTGAATCTATCCTCTTTCGAATCGAGTTATAAAATCATGCCCCAACTTGCCCCTTTAGTAAATACAAAGAATTAACTTTTCGTCGAGCACGCGAGACCGCCGAATATGACTCGTAGAGATCCGTCCTGAGAACGGGAACTGCTTTTACAACGCTGTTTCTATGAGAAAATTTTGATTATTTTTACTGAAATAACAAATTTACTCAATATTATAAACAAAAAATGAATATTTTTAATTTTTGTAATAGATTATGACTATTCACTAATATTATATGAACATAATATTTACGTACATATTACATCTTCTGAACTGGATTACGCACATTTTATTTCATTAAAAATAGTACATAAAGTAATATTTACATAATGTGGCACCAAAACTCGTTTTCAGGAAGGGTGTGCGCTCGATGAAAGGTTATAAATACGTACGTGATATCAAAGAAACGCATCGTAACACTTTTTAAATTTTAAAAAATTAAATCAAAAATCCAATTGATCGGAAAGTAATATTTGTTTACTTAACTCGTAAGTTACATACCAACAATTATTTCTATTACATTGTTATTTTTACAAAATTAGTATTATATTGTTTTTAATGGATTAATACTGTAACTACAGTTTCAATATGGACAAGGAACGCATTCAAATGCAATTCAAATAAAAAATGGGTCTGAATGTAGAGCTTTCCAGACAGGATAATCTTAATAGCAAAGACATTAATTTAGCAAGACGCTTTTTTGAGAAGTCTAAAGATTCCTCAGACATAACCGGTATTGATGAGGGTTTAATTAAGAGATTTAGAAAAAATTTATTGGCAATGTCCAGTGGATACGCCATCAGCATTACTTTTTATAGTAGTGTGCACTAGAAACTGCCAAGAAATGTTTTCAAATATTCATGGTATTATATGCCTAGACTCTATTCACAAAGATATAAGAAGATGGAGAAGTAGTATAGAAAGATGGAGAAGAAGTAGAAGGAGAAGAAGTATGGAGAAGGATTCTCGCGAACATGTTCAAGACTGCACCCAATCCAGGAGATGTTTAATCGCCTGTTGAGATCTTCTGTTCCCTTCATTTCCAGCTCGAGGAATCTTCCCAAAAGAAAGTTAAAATTCTTGAACAAATATGCTTTGTCTCATTTGCCTGAACCCAATATCACCATAGGGAGAAATGTACCCTAGTGAAAAATGTGATCTTCCTTTCCGGTTCTTCGGGCACTGTATATGAATTTTCTCTTGCAGAGGGCAGGAGATGGCATTAATACCATGCTTCTTTATGCCAAATGTTATCAATTAATATGTAAGTAATCCCTACGGTTTTCTTAAGTCAATTTTGTGAATTGATACAATTTAACAAAGTTTATATAGAAAATGTATATTTATATTTCACAGATTTAAGCAATGCATTATTCTGGTATGTTACCAGCTCCCTTACATTATAAAGATAATCCAAAATAATTTTGGTTGCCGTAGAAAACATACTATAGTTCTCAGAGGTTTTGGCCAGGAAATCGCCAAAATGCACCACTGTGCGACGGAGGGACCGAAATTTTTTCTAGATGGCGGTTGACAGTGATGGAGGAAGTGGCAAAGTGGTGACACAGTGGTGGAGGAAGTGGCAACCATAAAGAAGAAGAAGGAGAAATTGCTGCGGCGGTGAAGACCCAGCATGCAGAAATTGCCATCGCAAAAATGATGGCTATGGCGTCGATTATGCTGGTGATTGAGGAATATACAATAATGGAAGTCTCCTATGCTATAAGAGAGATACTGGCCGGATGGGGATGAATTGCCATACGGTAAAACGATGAGCATCAGGACGAAGAAATATAAAAGAGCTTATTAAAAGCTACAGTATTTCGTTTTGTAAGCCACTTTCCAGTCTTCGCTTGATATCGGTGTTTCGTTGAATGCTGTATGTCCTTCTATGCACCATTTAACGTTCCTCGTGTAATAAGGTCAACGCGAAAATTAAGTAACTGCCTAATATTTTAAAACATTAATAACTCGTCAAAAATGGGGTGAAATCAACTCCCTATGTATTAATCATTATAATAAATAGTATAACATAATTTAATTGCTTAAATACTAAATTAAACTTTCTTTTCATTTCAAAATTTCCACGGCATCAGTAATAGATTCTTAAAGTTAGGACACCTACTCGGTGTTGATGTATGTTTTAAATTCAGTTTCCATGCATATCTAACCCCAAATTCTTTAAAACTGCAAAACCGATTTGCGCGCCGCAAAAACTACCAAATTTTGTTGCAAGATGATCCAATATCACATTTTATAGCGACACGGTCGATTTTAATTGTTTATTGCACATGATGTTGCATCAGGAAAAAATTTGTTTGACAGCATTCTTAAATTATCATTATACGAGTAGCTTAAACTCTAAATTACAATCTCGAGAATGCCGGAAATAATTATAAATTATTTTTTGAATTGTTAATATTTTTTCGTTTCACAAATGATTCACATTAAGGGCCAAACGTTTGTTGAAATTATTATTCAAAGAAACAAAAACTTTACCCACCAATCACTTCAAAAGAGTATAATCGAAAATATTTGAAGCAGGAGCAGTATTGCATAATGAGTTTATCCAAACTTAATTTTTGTGTGTAAATAAACTTATTTTCAGATTTGTACTGTACATTAAATTGCATGTTTTTGCACCTTATTTAGTGATTCTGAGTGAATGCATTCAGGCATTCTCGGACAGGATATTCTGAGCCCACGAAGGTAAGAAACGGATAACAGCGGGTGAAGCCGAAATAGGGCGGGGAGGAGTAGAGGCAGGGTAGAAAGCTTTCTGAACATTAGACAGCTGTCGGTGCCGAGGACCAGGACGCATCCTGGCGAGAGTGGGATGCCGACACGAAATGGCAACGTAATTCGCCCTTCGTATTTTCCAGCCTTCCGCCGCCATCTCCAGCACTCGGGGCTATCGACAGAGAGGAGAATGCTGGGACAGCGCCGAATTTCGAAGACGATTGGATTGATTGATTGAGTTTAAGGACGCTTCAACGGCTAAGGTCATTTGCGCCCGCGTCAAATTATTTTAAGACTAGTGCACAATATTGCAGTGCCAAGCTAACAAAAAAATTAAAATCTTTAAATAGAAAGCAAAGTAAAACTGAAAAGGAACGTATCCTAATAAAAGGGTTTGGCAGAAAATGCGTTTTTTTTAATTCTCGGGCTAAGAGCCAATAATTGGCATTATCAAATGTCAGATAAGGCTGTACAAGCCGGTCTCTCGCAAAAAGCCAAAAAGCTTGCAGAGAGAAGATTCGTCATTTCCAAGAATCTCCGCTAGGGAGCTAGCAAAGTCATACCTTCGATGGCTGTCTCTTATCGTAACACAGTGTAACAGTGTACATGCGGTAACAGTAACACAGTGTACATGCTCCAAGGTAAGATCTATTTTGCAGTATTCGCATATAAGGGATGGATCCCCGTGGAGGAGACAACCGTGGGAGAAATGGCAGTGACCGATCCGGAGGCGTGTTAAAATGATCTCTTCGCGCCGAGCAGCACGAGATGAGGAAGACCAAGGATTTATGGAATCCTTGATTCTCGTGAGCTTAAAATCAGAGTTATGCTACTCTGTTTGCCATTCACTGTGGATAGAGCGTTTTATAAAGAACTTAGTGTCTTCCGCGGGGACTGTGAAGATGTCTAATTCTCTTTTCTTCGAGGTAGACTTCGCCGCCTGGTCAGGTATTGCATTTCCTCTTATTCCCACGTGTCCAGGAACCCAACAAAAGACTAAAATATAGAGGCGGACCAACAGATAATGGATTTGGTGTTGGATGGTCATTGTCAGTGGGTCACAAGACGAGAAGGAGATGGATTCAAGAGAGCTTTTGGAATCACTGCAGATCACTACTTTCTTTAATGAGATCGATTCAGCAAATTTAAGTGCCTCCAAGAGTGCATACTTCTCTGCGGTATAGACGCTGCACGAAGAGTCTAATCGAAAACCTTGCGTGACTACTGCAGAAGAAGGCACATTCGACTTTGCCGTTTTCAGAGGAGCCATCGGTGTAAATGAAGTAATGGCCAGAATACGTAGATTTTATCGCCTCAAATTCCAATAAGAATGTACTGGGAGGAGTTAAGGATTTAGGAAGGTTAGACAGTCTAAGATCTATTATCGGTAGTTTCCAAGGGGAAACAAGGTTTTGAGGGTGTTTCACAGGGTTGGGTAGTTTTATATGAAGCTTATGTAAGAGCATACGGAGACGGACTTCCAGGGGATGGGCTAACGATGGTCTAAGTGCATATGAAGTCAAGTGAGTTGGATGGAGGACTGCTTGGCTCGAGGGAGTATCAACATTGGATAATTCCGCGCCAAAGGAGGCAATCAGAATATCCCGCCTTCGGCTCCAGCATCGGCCAGGAGGCATTCGATGCGACTCGTGCGGTAGGCGCCTGTACTAATCCTTATGCCGGCATTGTGTATGGTATTTAATGGCCGGAGGGTTGATGGAGACGCTGACCCATACACTATGCATCCGTAATCCTAGATAGGGCGGATGAGAGTTCTATACAAACGCAAAAGACAAACACGGTCTACGCCCCAAGAGCTACCAGTAAGAGTGCGAAGGAGATTCATAGGTGATACACATCGGCCCTGTAGTTTACGGATGTGTTTTCGCCAGGTTAGGCTCTTGTCGAATGTGAGCCCAAGGAAGGTTGCGGATTCAACGAATGGAAGCTGCTGACCTCCAAAAAAAGGTCGGGGTGATTATGGAGGTGATGGATTCTGCAAAAGTGCATGCAAGTGGTTTTTGAGGAAGAGAACTTGAATCCTGTTTCTTCATAGCTCCATTCCTGCAGTTTGTTAAGCACAAGTTGTATCTGCCTCTCAATAACTTGCACGCTCTTAGAGGAGCAAAAAATTGCAAAGTCGTCAACGAACAGTGATGCCTTCACAGGCTCCCGGATAACTAATGCAATACTATTGATAGCAATGGCAAATAGAGTGACGCTCAAAATCGATCCCTGGGGAACACCGTTTTCTAACTGGTGACTAGAGGATTACACGTCTCCAAGGCGGACGCGGAAAGATCTTTATGAAAGAAAACCTACTAGAAACAAAGGGAGCCGTCCCCTAAGGCCCCATGTATGCAAGGTGCGAAGAATACCGTACCTCCAGGGGGTGTCATACGCTTTCTCTATATCGAAGAAAATTGCTACTAGGTGCTGACGTAGCAAAAGTGGAAATCTGCGTAGCAAGGGTGACATGGTTGACCTGTGCTGCCTGAAGTCACATTGGAGAGGTGTAAATAGGTTCTTTTGTTCCAGGAGCCAGACCATCGTCTACGCGGAGGCCATCGTCTACGTCTTGCCTGTAGCAACGAAAGCCGCGTAGAGAGAGGGAGTGCTCAGGTCGGAGATGTGTTTCCTGCAGGCAGATAACCACGGGTCTATGCATAGACATTATTAACTTTAAATTCGAACAAACGGGAACGAAAGCCATTTAAGTTCCATAAGAGGAGAGCCATTGTTACTGGTTCTTAGGTTCTTTTATTTATTATTTTTTTTATTCTAGGGTGGGTTATGTATCGGGTTTCTTTTTCTTCTTTTTCCTTCTCTGTTGGAGAGTAATGGGTTGGTTCATGCGGAGTTCTTCGTTCCCTGCAGAGTCATCTTGACTACTGCTAGAGAGGGTCGCATGTATTGGGACACCACGGTCCCTTGAGACAGGCGACCTAGATCTAGAAATAGGGCCTGTCGGCCTCGGCTTCTTTGGATGCGTTTGAGTGTTTGTTGAAATATTTATGCTTTTGGTTTCCGTTTTTGTTTCAGACTGAACAAGAGATTTGGGGTTGGCATCTCCGCCGATGTCATCAAAGGACACCTGACAGGCAGCATCGCGTAAAGTGGAGGCTTTATGCGTTTGGGTTTCAGAATTTACTTTCTTCTGTTGACCCACGGTGTCAGCGAAACTTCGGGCCATGTCCACGGGGTTTCGCGTCTGGTAACGGCGTCGTGCCTCCGGAAAGGAAACTTTCTCAGAGACCCTGATCTTCTGGATCTCTCTTTCTCTTAAGAAAATGGGGCACTGGTCGAATTTGATGAATGTTTTCCACAACAGTTCACGCACGTTGCCTCTGCGGAGCAGTTAGAGTCATTACAGGCCTCCCTTCCACAGTGCACGCAGACTGCGGCGCTCATGCAGCGAGGTTGCGTATGGCCAAACCTCTGGCATTTAAAGCAGCGCAGAGGGTTTGGAACATACTGCCTGACACGGAGATAGTAGAAACTACAAGATATCTTTTCTGGTAGAGATGGACGCTCGAAGGTCAGTATCAGAGTTGAGGTAGGGAGTGAGTACCCCATTTACTCTCCGCTGAATCCTGTAAATCTCGGACACACCATATGGTTCGAAGAAAGCTTTCAAATTTTCTTCCGATTCGGTAGAGAAGTCTTCGTGATTTACCACACCCTTGCAGAGGTTTAAGGTCGGGTGGGCGGACACATGCACCTGGAGGCCGGCTATTTCTTTTAGGTCAGCGATTTTGCTGATCTGTTCGTCAGAGCGACATTCGAAAAGGATTGTGCCGTTTCTTTGACGAACCACCGCCTGAAATTTGCCAAACTTTTCGATTTCCTTGGCAAGTTTGATTGGGCTGACACTCTTCATAGTTTCATTATCTCTTTTACATGACATGACGAGAAATCGGGGCTTAGTAGGTCTGTCTGATTCATTACAAAAAAAACTCTCAAGATTTACTGTTTGGCCAACCAATCTCCTCTTCCTTATGGAAGAGGGTGGGGGGTAAGTTTTTTATCCATTAAGAGGATATCAGATTTATCCCCGTGGTCCCCACCCACCACGGAGCTCAACAAGGGGACACTCCATCAGAGTGCCAGGGTTGCCACGGGGATATAGTGGGGGGTTACCACAGCGCTGCACCGCCGTGGATCCCCCCCCCCGCCCTGGAGTTCAGTACAAGACCTAGTCCAACCCGGTTGATCGGGAGTGGGTTAACTCCTTAGCCAAAGCAAGTGTATTGAGACCTACAAGGAATGTTCCCCAAAATACGTAAGAGCACGTATCCCTGGATGCCAAGAAAAAAGTAGCACGAGAAGAGTAATTGGGAAACAGACAGGCCCCTCAACCGCCAGGACATACATTCCCTCCGACACGGGTCGCCATGCACGGCAAACACATGGGTGGGCGTTCAGCATACAGAGGGAGCCAGTGAAATAGAAAAGGGAGAAGGAAAGAGACAGAATGGTATAGAAGAATGAGAATGTACAATGGAAAAAAGAAAAATGACTTGTGAAGGAAAGGAATTCTTGAGAGCCCTCTCTGTATCCCCCCGTCAGGACGTGGACCAACCCACCTCGACGGGAAGACGATTGGACCCAAAGATAAATCCTGGATCTTCGTGCTATTTCCGGCAAGAACGTTACCCGTAAGAATTATCGTTTTGATTCACATGAGCTGCTGTGGATATCACATGTGTGCAGATGATGCGCTGACGTTCGGTGTCCGGCTAATTCTGTTCCGTCAGTTGAATTATTCCTATTATTGGTTTCATTAATGTAAATTATGGCTTTATGGATTCATTCAATTTTAATATAAATTGGAATTGAAATAAAGTTTGAAAATGAAATGCTAATTATTTTTGTGAAATGTAATTAATATTCAGAATAAAATGCTTTCATTTTCACGATAATGTAATTTCAATGTAGCTTTTAGCAATACTGAAAGATTACTGTGATTAGCTCAACATATTCTCTAGAGTAATATTTATCTGCAATGCGCGATTTCTCAACTTATGATTAAAATAAAATATTGTTTAAAAGAACTGCACTATAAAAATGTTCACGTACAAGGGAATTTATTGCAGAATTTCACTGTCCGTCTTCTCACAGTTCACAACTCAAACCATTCTAGATGAGTTTTGAGTGGTATTAAGAGGCCAGGAATGCCGACCTGGATGGCCGAGGTGTGTAGATCCTATGTCGACTCAACGCCTCGGTCTGAAGGGTCGCGGTTCGTATCTCGCCGTGGGTATGATTGGTTTCCCTTTTTTCATGTATGTATGTCTGTTCTCGCGGAAGGCCTTGTGAGTCTGCTGAACAGTTTTGAGGAGCCCGCAAGTCTGTCGAGTGTAAAAGGTAAACATGTGTCCTCATGAGGGTCGTAGTAGTTACTCGGCGCGGATAGACGAATTCGAAATACCCTGAATCTGGCAAAAGCCCTAGAAAGAAAAAAAATTGTTAGAAATAAAATAAATTAAATGTAATGGTGAAATAAATTATTCTGTTTGATCGTATAAATACCTGGAATAACAAAAATGATTCATAAAATAGTGATAAAATGAAATAGGTTTTTCAAGTAACAAGAGAGAAAAATATAAATAGTGAAACAATTTTAAATTATTATAATTTAAGTTATTTCATTTAATATTCTGGACAGTTAGCAGGTTACAAGCAACTTACAAGTACTGAATATTTATGGCTGTGAGATATTTAATTATCAACCTGCAAATACCAATGAAATGATTGAAATGACCAATGAAAAATGAAAATTTTAGCGAAATGAGTCAATGTCAGATAAATTAATATTCTTCTCATATCCAACTTTTCAATTATCGCTTTAGAATTACGTTCGAATTTCATTACCGCCTCACGATAACGGTTTTCTGTCACAATGAATAACTTTACGTGATCCGTTATATCAAATCCTAAATCAGAAAATACGACAACGACATTCTGATGAGACGCAAATGAATCACCCCATTACCTCGAAAGATATAATCCTCGAGAGATAAGTAATGACTCATTCTAGAAAATCCTCAAGGGGGACTCTGCACGACCCCACTACAGACGGATGCGTGTGGGGATCATTCCATTCCCCTGCCCTGTCGGTTGGGCACCTATTTAGACAATATTGCCATTCAACAAGGCGAGGCAAGGCTCGTATAAATCCCGATATAACAGCCCTCGGACGAGGGAGGCGCCGATAGGGCCGCCGCATCACAACAAGGGGCGGCTTGATTTACAGGTTTTATGCGCCACGTGGAACCGTTCGCGCACTAATTGGATCGCCGATGGCGCGAGTGTGCGGGCACGCGGGCCGCGGCAGGGGGCGTGGCGCTGGTCGGGGCGGGGCAGGGCAGGGGACGGAGCGGGTGGGCCTTACCTGTCCATGCCAGGCTGCGGCAAGGGGTGGAGCGGAGGGCGGGACAGCGCGGGGCAATGGGGCAGGAGCGGTGGGGGAGGGGCGGAGCAGCGAGGGGTGGAATGGGCCGGGGTGGAGCGGGGGTGGGGCGGTGGTCGCGACGGGGCGGAGAGGGGATAGCGCGGAGTGGAAGGGGAGGGGAGAGAGGGTCGGGGCCGGCCAGGCGCGGGGGCCGAAGCCAAGCCGAGTGGACGCTCCCACGGGGACTACCGACACGTCCCGATTGCCGAGAAATTATTCAGCGCCGCTGCAATGCAAAGAACCGGCGCGCCGTCGGTGGATCACCCCTCCGCGTTCACGTTAATTGGCAATTAATTAGCAATAAATTATTTGACATTTTTCGTTGGGGTGTGCTGACTTGGTTGTTCCAGCTTGACACCTTTGCTATGGTGCCACTAAGCTTGCCACTGCCATCAATAGAACACTTGTCATCACTGTCTTAAAGATACGTTCTTCCGCTAGTTTATTGTACAGTGTGAATATTTTATTAGTGTGCCACAATCATGGAAAATCCCGCTCGGCGGGCGGGCCATCGCTCTCCGGGGAACGGGGCGTTGGGCTTTTTTGGGTAAATTTCGGACGAGATGGTTTCATGGTCTCGTCCTGCAAAAGGTACGCGTTCCAGTCTTGTTGATAAATCTGTGATGGCTTGCTTGAAGTTCACCATCGAACAAACTGTGTGTGTGTCACACTTAAAATGCGATTTGCGAGAAAATGTTGGTAGAAATTTATTAGAACCATTCCGGGAATCAAACATGTAAACATTTCGGTGTAAACATCGAAAGACGATTGAATAACTCGTGAAAAAATTAAGGAGTGTGAACAAAAAATATTGCGTAAGAGCCAAGTCTTAAATGAAAAGAAATGGCGTGACATTCAAACGCGACTGAAACATTCTCCTCGAAACCCATTGGCATGACTTGCTCAAAAGACCGGGAATTTGAAAGAGAGTGCAAGTAAGGCCACAAAATTTTGAAGATGAAGCCATACAAAGGAACAGTTTTGCACGCCCTACTGCCAGTCGATTCGCCAGCAAGTGTGCAGTTTTCATATTGGTTTTTGAGAAGTGTAATCTTGACCTGTCTATGATTTTCTTTTCTGACGAAGCTTGGGTTTATCTCAATGAGCACGTTAGTAGTAAAAATAACAGGTTTCGGAGTAGAGAAAACCCACACATAAAAGTGGGCACAACATCCGCACACATAAAAGTGGGTGTAAGGTGCTAAGATAATAATTGGAATAATCAGTACTAAGGGAATAATTGGACTATTATCTCCGTGAAAAATAAATCTCAAACCGTTATGTGCACCATATCCTGGAGCCTTTCTTCCAAATGTAGGCAAATGAGCGTAAATACGACGATAATTTTCAACGGGAATTCGCAACCGTACACACTGCTTCTGTTTCCTCAATGGCTTTAGGCAAAGGTTCAGTATGAGATCATTTCAATTATTACAAATCTTCACATAAAATATGACAAATTCTTCGTTCATTTCTTTCGCTACCAGGAAACGTAGACGTAGTACGAAGCATCTTGAGCAAAGAAGTGCGCGATTCTTAATTAAGGTAGTACGTCTGCGAATACAAATTGCAGCGTTGCATCAATGTCGCGCTAGCGAGTGCCATCTGGGAGCCCCTTGGAAATGTAACTGACAAATGAGAACCTCCGCTGGCCCGAGATGCTCCGGGGCACGCACAAGTAGCGATGAATCGGAGACGTTTTATTTCAAGCCGACTAAAGGTAAATTACAAAAGCTTTCTTTCCATATTTTCTACATTTGAGCGATAAAGGTTTATCTTTAGAATTTTCAAATGTGCTTGTTGTAATCCTTTTCTTATAAGTAATCCTTGTAATCCTTTCTTCTAAGTAGCTTCTAAGTGCAATAATTGCACGAGACGTATCTAGGGCAAGACAATAATTACACTAGACACTTTACTAGGGCAAGGTAATTGTGAGAATCGTTCATAGAGTGCAATCATTGCTAAAGATGGAGATCATCGCGTGATTCATTTGATCAGATGTGGGCGCAATCAAAATTCGTATATTTTCTCTGCTACAACAAATGGCTACAACTGCTTATCTATATAACATTATATAAATAATTAAATTAGTTCAAAGAATTGGTCACCCCGACCGGGATACGAACCCGGGCCTTCTGGTTTACGCCCAGCTGCTCTAACCCCTAAGCTACCAATTATATAAAATATACACCTATACATATATATACAAATAATATATATATATATATAAATATATATAAATGAATATATGTCACCTTGCCCGTCATCGTGTTGGATTTGGATAGCTGTGCGTCTGCGGAACATATTCTCCGATCGTAAGTGCATCCAACAAGGTGACAATTATATATATACAATATTTGTAGAAGGAAGTGTATTTACACAAGTATTATCGATCCCACACATTTGGAAAAGATGTTAGGTTTCTTACATTCATCCAGCTTAAGATAACAGGCTCATAATTCAAGTGATAATCAAGATTTAAATCCTACCTCACTTAAAAAAGGAGCCTCAGCAAGGTCATTTAGTCTTACCATTCCCATCTTCAATACGCAAGAAAACATGTAAAATGATAAACTGAACTGAAACTGAACAGAACTGAGACTGACAAACTGAAAAGGTGTTTTTGTTTTTGATTTTTACTCATTGCATTTTAATACCATTGTGTAATTCAAAAACGATAATACGCTTCTTCCCTTTATTACCTACAATTTTAACGTGCATCGAATGACAGCTACATCATTAGAACTTCTGCGCTCACACGTGTTAAATGCCCTGCCTGAGCTATCTGGAACGGCCTTCCTTCCCTCCAGGTCTTAGCTGTCGTTCCTTTTGAAGAATAGGAAGACCTATTGTGTGGGCGATTTTTACTTTCTCGTTACGGAGTAGAGAGAAGTTATGTAATGCTGTACGAAAAAACGGCGAATTTTCGGCAGAAAGACTTATTACAGGTCTCTGGCAGCAAAGAAGTGGATAAATCCAGTAGCTAAACTTAGAAAAAAAATCCTCTCTCACGTGATGAATCTAGAATCCATGTGTTGTGGATCTTCGCATCCAAAAATCAAATGACAAAACGACAGTGTCTATCTGCCCGACTGTGAACAACGCCGTTTAGCTGATTTTTTCCAAAATTGATATTTCTCAATCGACTTGACTGATACCTCGACCCTTTGAATTAAAAACTATGAATTAATGGGGGTACTTTACAGCTCCCGTGAGGGATTGTCGAATTATTGGCTAAATTTGGCTGCATCGTTTTTTGGCTAAATTTTGTTTTTGGATAGTGTGAAGGATGCACATGTTGGCTGCCGTGAGATACATAATATGATGCTCATTGAATTGATCAGAATGGCTTTGAACACCAAACAGTTGATTCTCAGTCACGAGTTTCAATAGCTGTGGAGAGCAGCGTTCACTTATCAAATCAGTGTTACGTTAAATGAGCTAAAAATATATGGCTGTAACAGTAGAATATAATTTTGTCGGGCACCTAGATGAGTCTTGTTGATTCTCATTGATATCTGGTAAAGATCTCTATCCTATAAATGGATAAAAACGCTCGTCCATGAGGTTTGTCATTTTCTTGATTATTGTGGCAGTCAACCTGTTAAGCATATCTTGTTAGTTGAAAACTCGTATTTTTCGAAATTTGCAAAAATTCAAAATTTTTCGGCGTCTTCCTACAACTGCAATTATGAAGATAAAGATGGTTTTCCTTTATTGAAATTTATTCCTTAAAGATAGATTTTGAAATAAGTTCTTGTACAATGTTTCGAGAACAAGAGTACTTTTGTAACGTAATTTGCGTATTTATGTTCTTAGGGTTCTTAAAACTTTCTCGCCTTTAGAAATGGTTATGTAATACTATTTATGCCTCAATTTCTCTCCGAATTAATGCATATCAGTCATTTTTTGTAAAACTCCTTACAAATCGTAGACCATTTGCTGCAGAAAGTAAATATTTTGTAGCACTACTTGTTCCGTTTACGTTTTATCACACACCCCTGGACAGTTTGCCCTGCACATCTCATCCTACTCTATGTGCCCTTTACTCTCTATATCCTTTTACCAATCAACTTCAACCCTGCAACTCTTCGAGATTTATGCACATTTCCCATGCACATATTAACTTGGAAAATTATGAAAAAAATCAGCCTAAAATCTTTCATTCAACAATTATTATTTGGTAGCATTAAAATGGTTTCAAATTGCGTAATGTAAAATTACGTAAAATGCGCAATTTACATTAGTAAAATGAATTTACATACCAGTGCTTTTTAAGTTAGTTTCTTTTATTTAATTTTTTGCAACATATTTTATAGTATTTGGAATCTGTGAAAGTGTTTTCTATTTTAATGTAAGTTAAGTTTAAACACATTTTTTTATTTAATATTAAAATGTCAACTGCACTGTATCATACTTAAAGAAGTATCAATAGTATCAAGAACTACATAGTTGAAAATACGGTCCCGTTTCTTCACTGATACTGTGTTACATTACGGCGCCAAGAAATCACGCAAGACTCTAAAAAATCAATAAAATGACATGTATGATCGGAAAGTAATCATAGTGAAAGAACATTGTGTTTGTGTCCTCTGAGTTCCGAATGAAGCTAGACTTTTCACGGGGCAGTAAACCACGTTTGCGTTGGCAGCAAGGAAGGAGTAACTGTTAAAACGTGCCGTGACCAAATGGTCTCCCAGAGAGACACTGGCTCTACACTTTATGGTCAGCGGAGGCCACTGCCAGCAGAGCAGATTGTGATGGGAGCGACGAGAAAGCACGATAAGGGTAGGTAAGAGAAAGCTGTGGCGAAGATGAAGAAATGGAAGCGATCAGGAAAATGGATAAAACGATACAAATAATTTTAATTGAAGCGAGTCCGGGAAATAAGCAAAACATATAAACAGGCGCCGACTGATGAAAAAAAAGTATAAAGGATACAGAACATTAAGCAAGAAACAATAGAGGTGTCTAAACAAGAATATAGTGGAATTTATCCGATCTGAGATGATTTTGTTTGCATTTGCACTGTAGTATTAAGAGAACGATTCTGACTTCTGGGCCGGAGAGAGAAAGGGTATTGACACACGTATATACACCGCCGTCTGTGTACTACATACTATGGGAGTCAAAGGCTCAGTTAAATTCAGAGACAGCATGGCCGCTCGACCACGCATGAAGTCTCGACGGCAGCAGATTATGAACATTAGTGGCCGGCTGCTTTCATCGTTAGTTTTTCCTTCTTTTTTTCCGATCAATACTAGGCGAAAGTCTGAGAAACACCTTAACAAACGGGCCACGGACCGCACGCTATCACATATACCTAACCACATATCACACTTACATTAACATGTATTACACTATCACAAATGCTGGGAGAACAAACGGGAGCTGAGAGCTTGTCCTGGCTGGAGCAGGTGACCTATACCTGGAGGAGGGGATCTCTCACAAACTGCCGTGTAGGTCAGCGCCGGTTCTCATCATTCATCGAGAGAGGAGCACCACCACCTCCCGCGATAAGAAAATCAATCACTTGAGGGAGTAATGACCATAGTAGTTTATGTGCCCTTATCTATCAATCAATCGAACAGGTGTTTTAAAATAATTGTTATAAACCCCCGAGGCATAGAAGGATCGAAAATTCACATTGGACATATCATAAGACATTTTATATAACTAAGCTGCACAACTAAAATGTGCTCCTGATTGGTAGGAAACTCATCACGCACTGGTGTTAGGCAGGTGACGTTCTCCCGCAATCAAAGATATTTAATTTACCTTTCGAACACCAATGAATCAGGAGTTACCCAACAATCGGGGACAAATTTTACTTTATTAACTTCCTTATAGCCAACCTACCCAGGTGGACCCAGGTGGCTAAGAACGCGACCGCATGGACGCGGGTTCGAGTCCCGCCTTGCGCGTGTTTGTTAGTCCCTTGTCTCTCATGTATGTGTTATCGTGGAGGATGACCGAAGATCAAAGGAGACTGCACATGTGCTGGTGTCGAATGTACGGTCTAATATGCGTCCCATCGGGATGTAAAGGATAACCGACTGTCAGCTGGGAAAATCCCTATAGGAAAAAAAATCTTACCCCTATGAAATTTCCCAATTTATTGGCATAAAGTGAACATCTGCGCCATCACTATACGCCCCAGGCGTATTAACATTTATTGTTACAGCGCAAGGCAGTAACAAGGCAGTACGAGGCAATGTTCAACCGTCCACAAATATTAGGATTTTTTTGACAACCGCGGCACCCTTACTCGATTGTGTGGAACATCAACGGAACACGTTGTTGGATTGAACATGCTGTTGGATTGATTGTTACTTATTCCGTGCGCGTCAACTGCTAAAGCCATTAGTCCCGTAAGTGTTTCGCTCGGGAAGTGGCGGTAATCTTGTCCAGCTGGATGGCAAGATCCGGCATCTCTCTACCGTCGGCTAGCGGGGTTTTTCCCAACCAGATATCTCCCACCAACCGTTGGAACAAGTTATAAGCTCCCGACTGGCCTCACGGCATGTGTGGTAGTGCAGCACGTATAAGTATAAATGTGTGTATGTAAGGGATAGGACAAGGAAGACGCGGTCTGTGGACCGTTTTTTAGAGTACTGTTCCTGCATTCGCCTGGTGTTGATCGAAGAATCCACGGAAAACTACCGATCAGAGCAGCCGGCCGCTAGAATTCTCCTCCAGACCGCGACTGAACTCGACCTTGCTATCGATAACTAATGTCGAAAACCCTACCACCGTTGGGACTCGAACCTAGGACCTCTCGTACAGAGGCACTGCTGTGACAATTGACGCCCTGAGCCACCTCTCACGGTGGAACGAGTCTTCGGTGGATGGTCGGCAGCGGGTAGCGGCGAGTCGCACGGAGCGAGGGGGCGGGGAGAGCGGCTGGCTTGTAAGTGCCCAGGCGGCGCGCTGTTCCTTTCGGAGCACCAGCTTTCCTTGGCTCATAAAACAAAAATACTTCCAGCGGAGCGCTCGCCTCCTCTCTGGCCCTGCCAGCCCGGCGCTGAGTGAGCGCTGCGCCGTTAGCGCTGACCTCTATTCGGCGCTCGCTCTCCCGAGGGGAGACTCCCGTCGAGGGGCTTTAGGTTTTCGCTGTTACGGAACACATTGTCTTTGTTTAGTGTTTAGTGTTTAGTGTTTTGTGTGTTGTTTTTTTTTGCTCGCTAATCGGCCGTCTTGGACCACGCATACTCGTATATATGCACATGCACGGGCTCAGTATCGTTTATCAGGGGGATCAGCATTAGGATGAATCCGATTTTTATACCCCAGGGTTGTTAGTCCTGGGAGAATGGAAGATGGAATGATGATAATAATAAAGGATGAATAGACGGCACACGCCAACAGACACCCATGCCTGAGGCGGGACTCGAGTTCGCGATCATTCCGTCCGAGATCGCCATGAACATGAGCTTTAGTTTGATATGAAAAGTTTCTGTCAGGGAGGAATATCTCCATCGTTCCCAGCCCTAAACTTGAGAGGCTTCTATGAAAAATTACTAAACTGAAAATGGTCAAACAGTGACTTATGGCTTTAAGGCGTCGATAATTAGTTATGATGAATAAATTATATTGACTTTATCTGAATCACTAATTTTGTGTTAATATAGAATTATACATTGCACTATGTTATTGAGGTACTCGTGAAAATTATATTGGCAAAAATATATTGCAATTTCAGAATTTTATGTTGTTTTTGAGCAGTGTGGAGCTACTTTTTGAAAAATCATTTTGGTTTTGTTCAGCGGCATTTTTTCTTCAAACCACTTGATACCATACTAATTAATTAGACCAGTAACATCTTCGCACAATGTTTTGTGATTGTTGTTTATGATCATGGTTATGATGTATAATGATGAGGAATGCCAAACTTATGACATAGCATAGATGAAGAAAGAGGCTTCCACTTTTGACCTCCACTTTCCTGGCCAAGTGATTATGGGTGGTGGCGGGCTTCTTCTTCTTCTGATGGATGGTCATATCTGACGCCGACCTGCACGTCGACGTGCGGGCTTTCAACCATTCCTACCAGCGGGGCACCCTCTCAGTCGAGAATAGTTCTAAGCTACAAGCTGTTCTCTGGACGTGGGTTCCTGTAGGGCATGTGGTGTAAGAGAGGATAGGACAAGGAAGAGAAAGGAAAGATCGCGCGCGGCCCGTGGGCCGTTTGTTAGGTTCTGATCTGGCATTCTCCTGGTGTTGATAGGAGAAACCACGGAAAACTACCGATCAACCAGACAATCGCTAGAATTCTCTTCCAGACAGCGCTGGATTCCCCTAGGTAGTAAAAAAAAATTGAGCCACAGACCTTCATTTCAGACTGTGGTCAGGAATTAAACCCTAAGATCTCACGGACATAGGCATTGCAGTGGTCTCAGATGATTTTTTGATCCACCTACATCGGTGTGAAAAATGAAAGATTATTGTATACGGGATTTTGTATGACAATAATTGAATGGTATCAGAAGCCAAACATCTTACAACTTCTTGATTAAAACGCGTCACATCCCAACGTACTGACTGTACATAAGACGGTTCCAAGCTCTTGACTCCGTGCTCTGAGGTTAGAAAGTGCCCGTTTGTGAGCTCCTGTGTAGTGGTCGTCGAACTAACAATGAGGAAATCTTTGGAAGCTTTTTTGCGAAAGTTTACAATTTTTTATAAATACTTGGGGTTAATTCTAAAAGTTGAAATTTTGTAAAAAATCGAAAATTCCAATAATTAAGAGGGTGTAATTTTCAAGGGGTACGTTACTTACCAACTGTTATGTGTAAGGAGGTTCTATTCCTTCTTTGGGAAATGACTCTGAAAATCGAACTTGGTTCATTTCCGTTTCATAGATTTAGTAGCAAATATTTCTCAAATAAAGTAGGTATGTATTAAGGTAGGTATGTGATAATTCGATTTGTAGGCCAGAGTATACTGAATCAATGTCTTTTATTTTAGAATGCTAGAAGAACCCAGAGCTGAATAACTTTGAAAAGAGTAAACACAAACGCGAAAAATGCCGCACGGCGTAAAACAAAAATGGCCGCCATTTGTAAACCAGATTCAGTCAAAATAAATCAAAACACTATCACATATCATAGTACGTTCATATCATTCTATTGAAAGTAACTGGATCAGTCACTGGCTACGAAGTTGCTGTAACTGGATGATAACTTTAAAGAGGTCCGCTTCTCTGAGACCAGCTTCTCTGATCACCAGCTTCGTCCAATCATTTCCAGACTATGTCAGGCTAGTAAGCCAAACAACACATACACTAACTACGTGCAATCCTCATTCCGTCGTTGTTCGGTTTCTATGGCCATCTTAAAGTTCGGGTGATGTGATCCCATAAGAATCGTCTCCACGATCTAAAACTGTACATCAGGGTTATGATATTAAAATGCAGGGACAATTTAGGAACCTCCGAAAAAAAACTTTAAAAACGATTCGAAATATTCACTTCTACCGCATAGGAATGATGAAAATCGTATTGTTTAGGAATTTATGTATCATTTGTTTTGTTTGTAGATTATTGTATTACCAGGTAAAGTTCAAAATACTGACTTTTGAAAAAAAACTCGGCATTTTACAATTCAGTTGCAACAACAAGACGGTAAACAATTTCATACTATAGGAACAAATCAGCCAAGATTAAAACTTCTTGACGTTTAAGTTTGTAGAATAATTATATATTATTTTCTGAGACATAACTGAAGCATGAGTTTATCAAGTCCAGCCATCCGGAAACTTAGCAAGTATGAAACTAGGTCAAAGATGGGAGCAGGAGAAAGGAAGGTTGACAGTTTGCCGATGGCAAAAGCGAGCTACTTGACGTTAAGTTGAAAGTCACTTTTGTTACTTACCGAAACTTACCTCAACAGTGGCAAACTCTAATTAGATATGTTGAGATCAAAACATTTTGCGAGCGAATGTAAAATGTCCACCATTTGAGTATTTTTTATAAGCAAAAAATATCCAGGCATTTAGAAGATATAAAAATATATAATTTGCAATATAAAGTAATTGCAAAGTAAAAGTCACAAACCACTGTCATAAAATACCAGAGTACTTGAATTTTTTTTACTTTTCGCGAATTCCAAAATTAATTTGGGTTTCAAAATTGGCTCTATTAGAGCAGCATCTTTATATTCTGTAAATCTTATTTAAAATAAGAGTGCCTTTTAGAAGAACAATAATCAAGGCATCTTCATGATGGTATATGTAGTACGAAGAATTAGTAGAATCTTCATAGAACGTAAATAATATGTTCAGAGAGAAGAATACTTATCGGCAATATTGTCTAAACGTGTGAGAGAAACTATTTCATTCTCACAAACTTTATTCAAAATATAAAGATTCGAAATATAATTTTGTTTAAATAGGCAAGACAGCACTAGCACATGTTTCTCGTTAAACTTAAATGAACATTTAGCTTTAATAACATTTTTCGTTTAGTTAACTAAATATGCTCCTTAATTTCATGAAGAAACGTTATCACTATGTTTATTGCATGCGTGCTATTAGAACTACACCGTGCTATTAAAAATCCACAACTATCAATCAAAACTCAGAAAAATGATGAAAATCGTTTAATTATATCTCTATAACACAGACGTAGCCAAGGTATTTCCAGTCGGACATGAAACATGAAGTAAGTTGTTTATCACAATTATATACATCAAAAACGTAATAAAAAAATTATAAACGAATAATTATAATTAAAATTAATATTATGAATATAATAATTATAACAGACAATCTTGTTAATATTTATAGTACAATGAGTTAAATTAGAAACTTAATCTACCACTCATACTTGGCATTAATCACTGTGACCCAGAAATCGTTTAGTATTGCATAATTATGTTTACTTCAACTATTCAAACATGACGACCGAGAAGGAGCAGTGTTATATGTAAAACATTTGGTCTTAGCATATTACAAATGTAATAGCTATTAACATACCTAGAAATGTTATGAGTTTTGGCCTCAGCAAACTGCTGAGGCCAAAAGTTAAAAATCGAGGCGGAACGTGGCGAAGCCGAAATTTTTAATTTGGATGAGGCAGTAATAACATTGAAATTTCGTGGTATGTTCAGCATTTTATCGGTCACCATAAAATCTCACGAATTATGCAGATGGTGATGAAGATAATTATTGGAATAGAGTTTCATTTGGTGGAATGTGAGGAAAATGAGGTTAATTTACCTCATACACATTTTTCTAATTGTACTTTTAATATTACAATTAAGATTAATTATTCTCCAAACGAATGTGAATTACTTCTCAATTGATTGAATCTGATTTGTTTTGTACATCGCAATGTTTTTTCCTTAACAAACATTTGACTGCGATGAATCGATGATTGTTTATGTTGCTAAGGATGTTAAAACCCGCTGCTAATGATGTTAAATTTCTTAACATACAGGTAGATGCAAGTGAACCTAACGAACTTGCAGAGTTGCATGTGACGTCAATTTGTATTTCTCTGAAAAATGTTTGTACTTCTCTGAAAAGTTCACTAAAACTCCTGAATCAAAAATGTCTTCGTCTAACTTCTTTACAACAGTATGTTGTAATATTTATTTATTTATTTATTTAAATAAATAAATATTACAACATACTGTTGTAAAGAAGTTATATGTTCTCTCTTACATGCCCTTACTTTTCGTGCGAAGTAATGTTCTCATGGTCTTGTCATCTAATATTTCATCCGGAATATGTTAAATACCTTCCATTTTCAAAATGTTTTTTAAAACGTTCTCTAAGAAACTGCCGCCATCGTAAATGTACCCTACAAGGCCTACTGAAAAAGGTCTTGTTCAGAAACAATATGACGTCAAATAAATGCATCAATGGTAAAGATGTGCTTGAATTTCTGAAAATTAAAAGTATACTTAAATGGAAACGAAAAAAATATTGAACGTGGCACGTGGATAAAGGGGTATAATTGTACTCATGGTAAATAAGAAAACTCGTTGCCTATCGTCCCTGGTTTCCTTGAACATAGCACTCATGTAAATTATACCCCTCTTTATCCATTCATTTCGTTTTTTTACTATAATTTAATTTAACTTTAATAATTTTAATGAACGTGTTTTATAAATATTAATAATATTCATTTATTTAATGATTTAAATTTTTTAATTTATTTAATGATTTAATTATTTTAAATTTAATTATTATTTACATATTCATTTATATAAAGAAAAAACTGAAAAATGTTTATATTTTCCCCTTATATACCACTTTATTAAGCTGTTCTCAACCCTTTGTGCTCAATTGAATAAAATAGAGTCTTTATAAATATTCGTTGAATTACACTGTGTATGCTAATTAATTGTAGGGGAAATTGCATCATCATCAAACTTAACACTCATGATCTTTCGTAGGATTACAGTAGGAAGTCTGGTACATTTTCTGCGCGAGGATGTCTCGGAAAGCAAGCTCCCTTATTTAAGGGCAAATGTTTTTTAGATGCTAGAGATGGTAGAGCAAAGGCGTTTGTAACGCCCTAAGGACAAAGACGCTTATTATGACAAATATGTTACAAGAATTGATAAATAATATTTTGTATAGTGAAAGTTGACAACTATTTCCTTATTTATAACATCTCTAGCCATTTTCTAATGAATAGTTCATATTAAACTATTCAAAAATGAATAGTTTGTAATCATATTCTGTCATAATTGATTCCGGTTTTAACCTGGTGAGACACCACTTAATGTAACCAATATTACATTCATATTTTACCCGACATATATTACCCGATTTTAAACCAATATTTTAATGCTCTCTGCACGTCATTCAGGACTCAATCTGCACATTGATAAAACGTTACAATTCCGCCTCTTCCTGTGTGAGTCAAGTCTCGCTGTATTTTGGTAATCTCATATCCATTTAATAACCGAAACCACATCGCGCAAGACGGCTGGTTTCTGTAATGGCATTTCTGTAAGGCATTTTATTGTATTAAGTTACAATATCCGCCCAGTAACGTATTATAGGTCGCGAGAAATTTAGGAAAGTGCAAACTACATTTCTTCGCATATAACCGTATTCTACACCCAACTTATTACAATTGTTTTCGGTGCCATTTACGAGATTTTTAGGAGAATTCTTGCTTAATTTTTTTTAATGTTGATGTAATAGGATTTCAATTTAACTGTAATAAGATGATTTCAATTCTGCCCTGCACACAACCTATTGGAGTTTCTCAGAAACAACAGTTTCCATCATTCTCTTCGAGATGGCGCTATATATTCCTTGAAATACAGGCATGCAGATCAATAAACGAGGGCGCCACACGTCTGGGTGATCTAGTGCTGCCTCTATGCGGCGACTCTTGAAACCTATGTCTGATAACGTTAGTTCTCGTCGGTTAGGATAAATTCCTACTGACCCAAACACTAGGAATTAAAAACTCCTTTAAAGGTGTTAAAGTACCCTAACGTCAAGGAGGCTGGAGTATTTTCCTAATCAAAATATGTTTAAGGTATTCAACATATTTTCAAGAAATCACTAAACACAACAGAACCAAGTTTGGGGGAAAATATATTTCAAATTTGTCTTAAAGATAAGTTGAAGTTCATCACATGCATTAGGTGCCTCGTTAATCACAATTTAAATCCGATACACTTCTATATTTTATCCAGTTTAAAATGAACAAAAAGTATTACCATTCATAAAATTCAAGACAAATATTTCGATTAAAAAACTAAAAAAGTCGGACGACAGACATTGATTCAATGAATGAGTAATATTTATTCGAAATTCTATATACATAGCTAACTTATGGCCTAGCTTACAAACTAGATACTTACAAACTAATCTAAATCTACTTTGTCTTACATCCTGACTTAATTTAACAACGGACATTATTTACATTATTTACAGTAAGCAGTACATACACATACAACACAAAAACATACACTTATAAACATTACACATGAAATCATTTAAACACTATTTACACTATACATGCTTGTAGCCACCTCATTTAAACCGCGACTGCACGAGCCACCCACAGACCATCCTCTCTCATCGATCACAGGGGTATTGTCTTGATATTTAGGCTCTCCTGTACTCGACTGGGATGAGGTCATCTTGGGCAATGTGGCGAAAATAGCAGGCAGCGCTCCCTGCTATAGCCTCGGCGACAATGCGCTCATGTAGCACGCGCATCTTTTCGCCAGTGGTAAATTTACGGAGCGATGCTGCACTTGACTCACACCACTCGCCCAGAGCTCCTACCACGATCGGGAGAAAGCTGACGTCCCGGAAGTTCCTGGCTGCTAAGAAGGGGCGAATATGTTCGTATTTCGCCGCCTTCTCGTCATAGCGTTCACCGAGGCGCCCCGGGTATGCTACGCAGACCGAGGCGTCAACGACGATCAATTGATGGTCCTTAACCAGCACCAGGTTCGCGGACGGTTCCGCCCTCCGATGGCTTGGTCTTCGAGAAGCACCGTCCACCTACTCGCGACCGCGGCTGCTTTAACATGTTCCAGTATTCTATTGTGGCACAGCCGCCAGATCGCGGAGTGGGAGCGGCACTCCGAGATGACGTGGGCGATCGTTTCGGAGGCGGGGGAGTTCATGTTGTCAGCATGCTTGCAGCCGCGGCGGCAGGAGCGCTGATCCCTGGGCCGCTGGGGTTGGTGATTAAGCAGCCGGGAAGAATTGAGGCGTCCCGAATGGATGAATTTGTAAATCGACAGCCTCATTTTCACTCCCGACCGCAAGAAAAATGTTAATTCTTTACGAACTCCTTTTAGTGCTGCCGCGAAGATACCTTGCTGCGGCAACTCCCGCCACAACTTAGCGTATGCTTCCTGGAATAGGCGACGTATATTTCGGACGAGCATGTGACGGCTGCGGGCGTTAATGCGGCTGCTTGTGGCTTCCACGACGTCTTGCTTCTCCACGAGTTGAGCTTGCTCGGCGCGTGGGCAGGGGAGGGGTGGGGCGGTATCGCAGAGGAACGTGGCGAGCGCCTCAATGCCGCTGCCATTTTCCAATGGAGCACTACTCGGAAGACCTTGGGGATCCTGCTCGGTTGCAGGTGGTCACGTGCTCGGCTGCGAGTACTCGTGACGCTCTGGGGGAGAGCGAGGGGGAGCCGGTTGCCGCTACCCGCGCCTCGTGCTGCATCCACACAACTGGCGTGAGGAGCGTCCCTAGTGTCGGGTGATGTGCTCGATGGAACCCAGGACTGCGCCGGGGCGATGCCGCCGGCTGCAAATGGCGGGGAAGGTTGCCGTTCGTGGCCGCTCGGCTCGCTCGCTGCTCTTGGCGGGTTTCCTGTGCCGCCGTGCATTGTGGATAGTGCGTGCCAGGTGCTCGCTGGGGATTGCGAGATTGCTGCTCGTTTTGGCGGGACAGGGGTGCCATTGATCACGGCGGGAGGCAGGCGGAGTAGCGGAGGGGTGTCTCTCTGTGCGATTACAGGCGTTGACTGCTCCGGGGTGGTACTGCTGGCCAGAAGGGGCAGGGGCCGTTGGCGGAGCGTTTCGACGAGGAGGTTAATGCGCGGTTGTTGAGAACTTCTCACAGTGTATTGTATCTCTGCTCTCGGCCGGAAAAGGTTCTCAAGTGTTAGGTCGATCTGAGCCTCATCTAGGGGCTGGGCGAGGGCGTCTTCTTCCTCAGCGCCATCGAACTCCATTCCTCCCAACCCTTCCCAATCAGTTCCTAGATCTGCAACTTCATCACCATCCTCCTCTGCTACATCAACACTATTCCGCCGCCTCCGGCGACGTGGGGCGTGTAGGGGCGCCTCTCTCGGAAGCTCAATGATGGGGATGCCGAGATCTTCATCTGTTTCAGGCGGGCGCCACCGCAATTGTCGCTTGCCGGGCCCATGTGTCGCGTCTTGTCGCTTGCCGGGCCCATGTGAAGAACGAGGGATGCGGGGCAGTGCGTGAGTTTGTGACTCCATTTAAGTAGCGGTAAATATCACCTGTGCCGGCGCACACTCGTTGGCAGTGTGAGGCCTCCTCAACCAGGCCAGCCATCGCACGCTCCCGTACCACCAGGTCGCGACTGGTCAGTAGCTTATATGCGCTGTCCACTGCCCAGATGTCTGCTTCCGTCGTCGCTTTCAGCAGTCCGACACCTCCCTCGTCCCTGGCGGCGTACAGAAAAGGCCGAGGCGCCGACGGGGAGGGACAGAAACTGCCGGGCTCTTGCACGAACAGCAAGATCATACGGACCGAGCATACTTTTGGTGTAGCGGCCCATGCGAAGAGGAAACACCGTGGCGGGTTGCACAAACTGGCACAGTGCATCAAGCTTCTGGTGGTCATGCAGGCGTGAAGAGGCTATGTTGTCTAAGATGCGGACCTGCTCCTGAAACCCGGTCCAGTTTTCCACCAAACTGAATCCAATGGGACGTCCTAGATATCGTGCGCTCTCCCCGGCCACCATGGCGGGGATTAAGGCGTGAAACGTCAACTCCTGTACCTGTCGACGTATTATACAGAGGATGCAGCATTTGGCCGGCTTAAGGCGGAGGATTGAGCACATTCTGGCCCCTCCTTTTCATCCGCGTTCCAATGGGGA
Organism: Teleogryllus occipitalis; assembly: GCA_011170035.1. Classification (NCBI taxonomy): domain Eukaryota; kingdom Metazoa; phylum Arthropoda; class Insecta; order Orthoptera; family Gryllidae; genus Teleogryllus; species Teleogryllus occipitalis. Next base: position 32,940 of record BLKR01004024.1, on the reverse strand, counting down.
GGCAGAGCGCTTTGTGCAAACTTTCAAAAGTGCGATAAACAAGGCGAAATTTGAAGGCAGGGATCAGCAGGAAGCAGGGCTAGAGCTCTTATCATTATGCATGATCATGATGAGCTCTTCCGAGAAGAGAAGGAACTAGTCCGGCGCAGAGGCTTTATGATTGACACCCTCGAACGTTACTGTCTCCATTTTGCCCGAGGGAAAAGACGTGCAGAACTGAGCAGCCCGAATGACGCTCAGCCGGAGCAGGCGCCACAGGACACCCAACCCGAGCAGCCACAACACGACGTCCAGTTCGAGCAGGCGCCCCCGAACCCGCCGGGAGAGCAGGAACCGACGGAGTGCTCTCAACCGATGGACTGCGAGGCAGACCGTCCAGGGGCGCCCGACAACCGTCAACAGGAGCTGTCAGCGCCGGAGGAAACTGGGGTCAGCCGGAGCGTCGTGCCACAGCGGGGACCGAAGGAGCGGGGCAGGAGGGGTCGCCGCCCCAGGTCCTTGTCTCGGTACAGTTCGTACCGTAGCGCCTCGGTTCAATGAACACATCAGGAGTTGGAGAGTAAGGATTACCAGCAGCAGGAGCCCCACCCAGGGGAGCACATGGAGCCACCGGAGCGGGGCGAGCCGAAACGTTGCAGCAAGAGGTTGCGCAAGAGATACGAACTCTATCAAGCAAAATAAGAAAGGAGGGTGCTGTGTATACCAGCATTTGTGCCCACGTGGTGGGCACACTGTACCGGCCAACATAGTTGCGTCCCACTGTGGCCGCTGCAGGGTTGCGCCGGGGGCGCGGCCAGTCGAGAAATGAGGAGTACAGGAAGACGCCACTAGGAGCAGGGCAAGCGGCGGCGCTTTTCCATAGCCACCGGACTGCGTCGGCAAGGCGGTCACAGTAGGGGCATTTCGCCTCAATGCCCCGCCATGGAGGCGGGAAGTAAGAGACTCGCCCCGATGCCTCGGGGCGTATTTATAGAGCCTCGCCCGGCGCAGTAGTCAGTAGGACATTTCTAGAGCAGCAAGCGAGGGCAATAGTGGTGAGTTCGGTTTTGAAGTGCGTGTGTTACGGTGAGTGTATTCTTCTGGAGGACTGGAACTTGGCTTGTATTTCGGACTTGATTTGGATTGTGGCTTTCCTGAAATAAACTTGTGGTGAAAGAACTGTTGTAGTTCTACTTTGTATATAAAAAAACATTCAAAATCTTTATAAAAACACAAAGATAGCAATACAAATAAATGATACATCAATACATCTCTTGTCACTCAAGGCGTCAAACAAGGTTGTCCATTATCGCCGGCACTGTTTAATAAATCGATTCGGCTGTAGAAGAATGGCAATCATCACCACCCGGAATAAATATAGGTAATGTCCCCTTCAAGACTATGCTATTTGCAGATGATCAACTACTCGTTGCAGAATCTGAAAATGACTTACAAATAGCGGCTTACAAATTACAAAAGGTAATGGAGCAATTTCATCTTAAGATATGTGTTACCAAATCTAAAACCATGGCTTTTGTGGGTCCTGAACATGCCAGGTGCAAGATAGTTCTAAATAACAAAAGTTTAGAACAAGTTTGCACCTTTTATTACTTAGGCTGCAGTGTGTCGTATCTAATAGAAAGAATCTTGATGTGAAACTGAGTAGATTCCAGAGAATGTGTGGAACAATAAGAAAAACAAAAAATAAAACCCGAAGAGACACTCAGTTAAAATATTATAAAACACTGGCCGTCCCAACAGTAACCTATGGATGCGAAAATTGGACTTTAAATAGATCACCAAATAGGAAAATCCAAACTAGCGAAATTAAGTTCCTGCGAAGTGTTGCTACCTATTCTTTATTAGGTCATAAGAAAAATGTGGATATAAGACATGAACTAAATATTTTTAACCTCTTAGACAGTCGAAAAACAAAAACAAAATTCGTATGCCCACATTATAAGAATGAAATCAAACTCCCTAAACAAATAAATTATGTACCCACTGGTAGAAGAAGAGTTGGAAGACCAAGAACTCGGTGGATTGATGTCAACGTTGAAGAGGACGGAACAGGCCTACAGGCCTAATCCTTGATGTTGAAGAAGATATTCCATCTTAAATCTTGAAATGGTGAGGAGGAGATAGGTTTTGGCTAGGTTTTTTCTATTCCTACACCTAGCCCTAACTGCAGCACCTCATTTTCTTCTTTTCATCTCATTTTCTTCTTTTCTTGTCTGCTGGAGTTCTACAAACTGGTGTCTCAAGGCCTTGATAAAAGCACAGTTCTTTATTTTAACTCTGCCTGCAGTAGGCACTGGAGAGATAGAGTACCTCAGTAGACCGTTGCCGGTCCCAAGCCCGGATAAAGGAAGAGGGTTGGGTGTTGGGTCAGCTCCCCATCACCCTTAAAAAAAGTGAAACTGTGAACTGTGTAAAAAGTGAAACAGTGATTTTGACAGCGTACTTTGTCATAGGCATTTTCCAAATCCAAAAGGAAAAAACTTTTTTTTGGTTGTTGTAAAAACTGTTGTAAAATAAACATAATTATTACTTGATATCTCAGCTTGAAATCTAGAATTCTCCATAGTTCTGCATCTACTTTTCTTACTTAAAATAGTTTAAATTTCCTATTCTGTAAAAATGTTTGTAATGTTCATGAGTATTCATGTTTGATATACCTAAATGGAATGTGTATGCACATATATTGAGAAAAACAACTCGAATATTTTTTTGTTTTCTTTTTAATACACAAAATATGTACTGTATAATATGTAAATTGCCATATGATTTTATTTTCAAAATAAATTACTATTTTTAAAATTAATCAAAATTTATTTTTTATTAACTTCTGATTCCAATTTTATTGGTAGTTGTAGGAAGTTTTATTTTTTTCTTTCAAAGAAACATTTTCCAGAAATAAAAGGAACTTGTCTCTAAAAATATAAATCCTTAGAGTTTCGTTACTTAAATTCGTTGTTGGGAAATGAAGTGCCAGGGAGAAATAAATCGTGAAATGCCCTGGCTATTGACTGCAGCAGAGCGCGTAGGCCCGCGACGGGGCTAGTGGGCGTACTCAACGTGACGTCATTGGCAAGATGGCTGCCCGTCGCCTGGCTTTGTATTCTAGAGGGCGCTGGCTCCTCAGAAGAATCTTACCATACTCTCTTAATCTAACTCAGCGACAAGAATCTACGAAAGAAAATCCTCTCTAAGAAAGGACGATCTTATTTATAGTGATAAAAACCAAAAATTGAAGTTTTCATCAAATTTCACAAGTGCTTTCCCTTAATGGAACGAAAAAACAAAAACGAAAGGTACAAACTGAAGAGAGAGATATACTTAGGAATAGAAAAATATTTCCAACAAAAGTTTTAAAAGAGCCGAAAAACTTGAGGGCGCGACACATCATACGCATCCATTGAGCCTGCCCCACTGAGAAGGAGTCACTTTTACACAAATAGCACAGGGGCTCGAAATTCGTTGGTACTTTTCATAGTCGATGAAAGGGCTTGTGGAACTAAATGTTTCATACAATTCATTTTATTATAAAGCAGCACCTTACACTATCGCTCAGGTTATGATAATATTTAATTCGAGCCGTTTTCAAAAAGAGAAGGTAGCGACTTGATGTATATTGGTAAAATAGTGTTTTTTGTATACCATCATTATAAACGACCCTTTTCGATACCCCGAATCGTGCATAATCCAGTATTTTATCGCACGCTACATGACGTCATCGCCATTATTAAACGCGACATGACGTCATCACACATTCAGCCAATAGTAGCGAGAGAATCGTGGGGAGGTAGAAGAAGACGGAACAGCCGACCACTGTTTTCTCGCACGGATGTCAACAATGCCATCTTGAATTTGATTTCCAGAGGGCGTTGGATGTCAAGCACCCGAGACGTCAGAAGAAAGTTGTTTCGCGAAATTAAGTTTGATTCTCTTGTAAATTTATAATGCTGTTATACAAAAAAATAGCGTATGCAACTCGTTTATAATGTTGCTTTATTGTATTCGTACAAATTTGAAAACTCGCTCCTAACGTCGCTCGTTTTCAAAACATGTACTCATGCAATAAAGCTTAACATTATAAACTAATTGCATAAACTACTATTTTTAAACCCAATTTGTCGACAAATTTCCCAACCAGAACCTAAATAAACCGAAATAAAGTAATTATCATTGTAAATAACAAATGTGATATGACACACGCACCTCGGCAACCACGTAATACAGCCAAAAACTTGGTAATTCTGTAGGAATCGCTTACGCGCACGGCAGAAGTTAGCACCTAACATTTTCCCGCATTGTTTACGTACGCAGCAATCGACTTTACAGCAGGCGGAACTCAAAATCGATTCAACGCGTTTCGTGGAGTGTCGATTTATCATGTCGACAAGAAGAATTGGCGGATATACCAACATCAACCGACGTTTACGTGTTCCGTAGTATTTTATTGTTTGTAAATGTTGAATTAAAACATTTCATGCGAGTTGGGCGAAGCCAGAACTGGCATAAAGTTTATCTAAGCATTGTACTAGTTATTTGTTATCCTAGTGAAATTATATCATTATTTAAAAAATTAATCTTTCGTTTCATCAGCGCCAAACTCGTTTCAAGTGATACTCGTGTAATCGCGCATCAACAGTGTTGTTTTATTTATCTTCCAGTTTACATTTTTAATGTTGAGCAACGATGTCACCTGGAAGTTCATGGATGAAATCAAAAGGAATGAGAAATTCACATGTGAACTCTGAACCTTCCACCAACACAGAAGATTCCGGTGATGATGCGGTATGTAATGATATTATGATTGTGTTGTTATTGTAATTAATTACTAGCGAAGTAATATGTATAATTTTACCCCCAAGGTTTCGTATTTCTCAACTTTTGATCGCTTGTACTTTGCTCATTAATATTTTAACATTCAATGCTATAGTAGTAAACAGATATGAGTGTTTCATTGTAATGTGAAACGCAATTTCAAAAACGTATTCTAATGTATTAGCTATCTTCAGGATCAAATTAGTATAATCATCTTTGTGAAAGGGTATTTCCCCAGTGTCTGTTTCTTTATGCACACTTTTTCAATGTAGAGAGACATCTTACTTGCATTCCTTTGACTTTCTCTTGCATAATACTATGATTTGCATGTATGTCAGTGTTTTCATGAGAGTATATTTTAATTAATTTTTGGAGTAACTAATTGTGTGTAATTTATGTTTGTCTTAAATCATTTGTGAAATGAATGTGAAGTTCATATCACATTAGTTTATTTGAACAATGATGAACATGTTACAGGATGAAACATCAAGTGTTGGAAGTACTTCAACCACAGACAACACATCTCGCAGTGAAACACCTACCAATCGTGGTAGAAAGGGTCGTAAAGGACGGAAGAAAATTTGCAAAACTAATATGAAGTTGCAATATAAATTTTCGTAAGTGTTGGACTTTGTGTTTATTACAATATTAGAGAGGGTTCAGTTTTACTTTGCTGAGAAAATCCATTTGAGGATGCTACAGGAAAGGTGAAGAGGGAGGAATATAGCCAATGTTTTTTGTGTCATAATAAAATTGAGCCAAATTTAACCAAAACAACTTCAATTTTAGCCAAATTTTTACAAAATTTCAAATGCATTTTTATGCAGAATACTTTAATGGCCAAGTTTACTTGCTGTGGTTATGCAAGACTATCATGGATATTTGTATTCAGTTGTACAGTTATAATTTAAAATTAATTGTGTGTGCATAATTTTTTATGTATTATTTTATTCATCATTTTATATTTTACTTAAGAAAGAAGGCAAGTACAACTTTTATTATTGGAAAGTTATGCCTCGAACAACTGTTTTGAAAACTGTGAAGCAAATTGGAGAAAAAACCTGTTAACATGATTTTAACTATAGATATATTACTTTATATTGGCAATCCAGTTTTTTGATACTGGCAGTTTTGCTGTTGATATTGGAATTAATGTTGCTAATATAGAAAAAAATAATGATACTAGGCATTGGAAGTGTTATCATATCCCTTTTGAGTTCCAAGTATGTTGGTGACTTGGAGAAACTTTCAATAAATTGTTTTTGTATATTAGGTATTTTTTGACGCAATCACAGCAGACTTATTAGTACTTTTCCTTACTAGGATTAAAAATAGCAAGCTGTATTTTAAGTGTAATGTTATTTGTCTTTTCTTCGTTCAGGAAGGACTATAAAAAGATATTTTTTAGATAGATGCTCCTAAGAGCAGCTCTTTTAGGGCATGCATAGTGTGCTAAAAGTGAGACAATCCTCAAATGTTCAGATATTTCTGCGAATGTAACAAAGAAAAAAAGCTTGTCTGACCAGAAGAACCAAAATAACCAAAAAGGACAAAAGGGAAAAGGGGGCAAAAGGACAAAAAGTCAGTAAAGCTGTTTAAAAAATAGTGTTTGACACACTGGTAAAAGTGCTTATATTTTCTTCTTTGGATTGTGCCACTCAGCATATCAACCTCATATCACGACCTTTCCTACTCGCGAAATAAAAGGTCATTTTTATTACTTGTATCGTATGTAACTATTATATATTGAATCTGACCAATATGGTTTTGAGTCTGAAGAAGAAAAGGAAAAAAGAAGAAAAAAAACCTAGTGGCAAAAACACAATGGCATGGAATTTCTTGTACTAATTTCTTTGGCCCTCGGTTGGATTTACAGGTTGGGTTTTTGTTGTTGTTAAAGTAGGGAACATGACATATCCTTAGAGAAGCATGGCAGGGCAAAGGAGGGGAGTCTCCTTTAGCCCTCCCTCAAATTACGCTAAGCACTCTGATAGAAATGAATGAAACTTATCGATAGGCAATTTTCATAGCTCTGCATTAATACACTTTGTCCCCGCTGCATTTTAATGCCAAATTTCTTCTGAAGGCAAGTGTTCTCGCTTTGCTCATCTGGATCCCAGTCACAGCGAGGCTCGGCCCTACAGCCCTCGCAATCTCTATAAACATCCTTGAGTCTATCCACCACACAATTACCAATTCACTTTTATACGAAAGCGCTTCTGTAATCACTTTGTAAGAAAGCCTCAATAGTTCACACTACGCAGTTGCAAACACATTTTGAAAAAAGAACACTACAAGCTTTATCACAGACACCAACACGATCGTAGCACTATTTAGTAATCGGCAGGATACTAGGGTGAAATTGCTTCCCCTTATAATCGCCTAACCCCTCGGCCCCTCCAACATGGATTTCTCCCTCACCACATTGGCGTGAAGTGCTGGTTTAAACGACTTCCTTAGGTTGTATTGTGTTCTAGACTTCAGCCTTTTTTAAATAATTTTTCTCATTTTTTTGGTTTCCTAGTGGTAGAATTGAAATATTACATTAAGAACAATAAAGAAGAGAAAAACCTCATCCTATATGGAAATTTTCGTTAAAATATTTGGAGCCATTGTTAAGAAAATATCATTTAAGCATTAGTTTCACAGAAATATCCTTGAGTTTTCATAAAACTTTATTGGAAGACATGGGAAGTACTTCCACTCATAAATGCAATATGCCACTGGAACAGTGCATGTTAACTGCATGAGAGATATTTCAAAAAAATTAGATGTGTGTAATTTTTGAAAAGAATACAGCAGAATGACTTTTATGTTATCTTAGAGCATTTAGCACTATCTGTATGAAATATTTGAAGATGTTTTTGAGAAAATAATGTTTGGACAATTCTCAAAATGTGGGAATTTGATCTCTTTTTCACAGAAAACGTTTGAGTTTTTGTGAAACTTTATAAGACCTCATTTGAAACACTCGTTTTAACAAATTCAATAATATTTACAAATCGCTCTTAATGTAAATGTTAAAGAATCGACAGAGATTAAAAAAAATTATATTTTTGTACTGCGAGCACTATCCCTACCAAAAGTTTGAAGAAAAATGTGGTGCTGTTTTGGAGAAATCTGTGTTTTTGATATCACTCAATATTGCGCGAAAACCACTAAAATTTTCAAAAAAATGTACACAACCTTATCAAAAGAACTAATTATGAAAAACAAATTTCATTTGAAGGAAAAATTTCAATCTTTTGCAGTAGCGGTTTTGCAGCTTTTGAAAATTTACAGTTAACAGTGAAAATCAGACCAATGCCTCATTTTCAAGTGTATTTCTCTCTATTCTTACAATACGTTTAAAGAAAAAATTTGAAGCCATTTTGAGAAAATTTTGAAAATGTCCCAAGGGCTTGAAGAAAAGGAACCCCCCTTATTAATGAATGGAAAAAAAATCCTATGAATAGTTTAGTGCTAGTGTTGTTCCCATCAGTCGGAAGGATGGACATTTTGAAAAACGCCACTTTTTTGGTTTCAGGGGACCCCAAAACGGGTATTTCTGTTGAAATCTTGAAATTGATTTTTCACAGCATTTCATAACTTACCTTATACTAAGTATATTACTCCATGTATTACTATGTATATTACTACATACACAAGAAAGAAAAAATTGCTGGACATTGAAGTGACCGGACGATGAGTGGAGAAAGTAAAGTTGAAAGCACTTAATGCCCAGATTATATAAATTTCTTTTAACGTAATTTTCTAATATAGATGTAAGAAATTTTCTTGGTTGTTTCTAAAAAATCTTATATCCAAATGTGTTGTCTGTACATGTCATAAATAGGAATTCTATTTATTTTTCTTCAAAACAAGGTGTACAGGGTGAGTCACGTAACTTTAGCACCTCCTGTAATTTTTGAATGGTTGAAGTTATTGCAATGCAGTTTTCATGGAAGTGCATGAGGGAATGGAGCTAATTAATACATGTATTCATTTCTATTTTATCATTTGTATTTTTCGAGATATTGAAGTAACTTTGTTTTTTCAAATGGAAGTATACATATTTTTTTAGTGTCATGATGAGCATAAAAAGACGAATCGAATGAAATACATATAGAGGTATGTTAGATGAATATTTTTGGAGTAATTTTGATTTTTTTGCGACTCGTGTTTAATGGATATTGTAATGCCCTGAGCACTGTGTGACCTCAGTTGGTGGGCTGTTACATTTAAAATACACATTAAATACGAGTCACAAAAAAATTCAAAATTACTCAAAAAAATGCTTATTTAACATATGACAATGTGTATATCATTGGATTCGTCTTTTTACACTCATCACAATAGACAAAAAATATGTATACTTCCATTTGAAGAAAAACAAAGTTACCTTGATACCTTGAAAAATACAAGTGATAAAATCGAAACGAATACAAGCATCAATTAGCCCCATTTCCTCATGCTCTTTAGTGAAAACTGCATTGAAATAACTTCAACCGTTCAAAAATTACAGGAGGTGCTAAAGTTATGTGACTCACCCTGTATATTACTCTGCTCAAGATAGCACTCATAGTTTGAAGTAATATTGAATTCAAGGACTTCTGTTCAATTCCTTGATATTGTCATCCAACTTCTGTCTCATCTCTCTTTATCTTAAATATGCATTGTAGTCACGAAAAATAAATTGTTAATTAGTGTTAGGTAATGTTCGTTATTGTGCTTGCTTTTTGATAGTCAACAAATATTGTCTAGAATTGTCTAATATGTTTCCTGTGTATTGTAAGCCTTATAATTGGAAATTCTTCAGAAAAGTGTTTGTTATTAACTTATTGAATTATTGCATTTTATTGGCTGGTAACTGGTTTCTTGTGTTACCATTTATTGACTTATGTGTGCACTTTCAATATGTTGTGTAGCACTAGTGTCAAAGAAGACCATGGTCAGCCTTTATTTGGAGCTCAATTCAATCATCATTTGAAGGAAGGACAACCACTCATTTTTGCTGCTGTGGGAAGCAACAGAGTGTCAATTTATGAATGTCCTGAAGGTTCAGGGATAAAATTACTTCAGTGCTATGCCGATCCAGATGTATCCTTTTGAAATAATGTTATGAAAACGTTGAAAATATTCTTTCATTTGTGAATTGTTTCCTTAATTTTGTGGCAGATTGATGAAAACTATTATACATGTGCCTGGTCTTTTGATGAAGATTCTGGTAAACCAATATTAGCTGTTGCTGGTTCAAGAGGAATCATTCGAATTTTCAATCCTGCCACAATGTCCTGCATCAGACATTATATTGGTAATTTGCAGACTTTTTATGTATACTTTTTATATTTAATAACATTTTTAACGTCTGCGTATGTAGCTCAACATCATAATTATTGAGCAATGTAAATAATAGATTATAGCTATACCATTTAAGGAGAACACTGGACAGATGGACGCTTGGATGATCTGCGGTAAACTTTGGACATCTTTGTGAAGTTTTATGGATATAATTTCCAAATTAACACAATAAATTAAAACAGTTGACTATTTTCCAAAGAGGAGGAAGAACTTTAATGCTGAAGATACCCACATAAATAAAAATACTGTCAATTTCAGATTTCAAGTTCCAAGGTACCACTCTTTAGTCAAGCACCACCTGTTTCATAAAGCATGTGCGACAAAAATCTCTGCAAGCAATGTAAGCAATTAGTAATATTAAATACATTTGAATGTTAGCACTGGATGTTTCTACGAAATTATGATGATTTAATGCTAATTTTGTTGTATAACATGGTCACACCTACTCAATGTGTAATCTTGTTGTACTTGAGAAGGTAAAATCCACTTATTTGAAAAGGACCCTTCAAGTGGCAGAAAAAAAAACACATCCTGTCTTGTGTAGTGTATGCCCTGGCAAAACCATATTTTCTGTTAGAAGACTTTCAAGAACCAGCTTCTTCTGCCATCTATATGGGTTTATGAGGGGCTCATCTCTAAGCAAGAGATATATGCATTTGCTCTATTAAAACTAGAACAGAAAAAAAGGAGATACAACCAGACTGGCATTTGTAACAGGTGTTCTGAACATAACAGAGCCAAAATCTAAGAAAAGACCATGTATACAAAATTGGTGGTTTACAGTTTTAATCACCTCATGTAGACAAAGCGTACCATGACCCAAGAGACATCTGAAGTATGTGATGATAGGGGTATCATTTAAACAATATAAGAACAAATATCTGTAAGAAAATGCTCAAAATTAAGCATGAGAAATAAAATTTGTTTTATGAAAAAAGTCTGCAACAACAATTATGATGGGGTTAAATTTTACACTTATTTATCTTCTTGCCATGCAAGAGTTATGTAATATTAAAATGGTTTCTTGCATTTACAATCTTCTGGTTCGTTGTTCACTTTTTGCAAATTCTATGTTATGCACATCTTGTCAAATCATTGTAGCAGGAAGAAATGCATTGTATTACACATGCATTATTCAGAATCTGATCATTTTAGTGGCTTCTTGATGATAATCCATATTTCTTTAATTTCTTCCTGCATATTTGTGTGTTCATCTGAATGAGAGGTATATATAGTAAGCTTTTTAAGAAAACTACTTTACGGCAATTGAATATCATTTAATGAATTGAATATAATACATCGGAGCTAATAAACCTTTTAAAGAATTGATTCTCTGTAATTTAATGGTTAGAGTGACTAGGTGAGGACTAAATCAGAAGATCGGAGTTTGATTCCTGATTGGTGTGACAATTCTTTAAACAAATTTAATTATTAAAATACATTTGTTTCACAGTGACAAGGTCTCATCATGGAAATATTTTCTGCATGGAACACATTACCAACATACTAATTTCCTCTCCAACCAAGTGACTGGATGATAATTGAAAATCACATTTGGTAGAGCACCATCTCTTATCAATATTCTTGAATTGATTTCATAATAACTTGTCATTAGTGCAAATTCATCTTTATATATTCTGTATTCTATGCAGTTGCTACATACTTCTGAACAAATTCAAGTCTTTAGGTTGAGAATAGTAACATAGTGACAATAGTTGCATTTCTGTTTGTAGAGATGAAACATTGTGGGCCAAAAAAGAATAATGCAATTGATATTTCAGACAAAATTTAAATGTATTGTTTGTTAAGAAATGAGAGACAATATTGTATTTGCTCTATTAAAAACAGTTGTAGAGGCAGCTATCAACTTCAACTCTGTTCTGAAACTGTTTGAGATCTCTTTAAAGTGCACAAAACTCAATTTTAGTTTTATTAAACATACTTAGAACATAAATGAATCTGTTTTATTTTTTGCTAATTGTTTTCGTTATCTTAGTTTCTTCTTTTATCTTTGCTTTTGAATTGTTCTTGCAGCTAATGTAATTCTTCATCATAAAGTTTGTAGAAAAGTGTTTAGTAATCCAATTTTTGTTTGTTCTTTAAATGTTTGGAAATGCTACCATATTTTTGAGATTTATGGGTAGGAGTGTTACCATTAAAGTCGATAAAAGTTTGCATATCATTTCAGTTCTCACTAGAACTAGTTTCTGGCCTTTGTTTTCCTTCTCTTGAGTATTGATGGATTCATAATTTCCAAATTTGTTTTCATTGTTATATTGCAAACTTGGTGAATGATAGGATAGTTTCCTTAAATTTTTTGTCATTGGAAACTCACTCACTTTTTTATTGCAACATGTAATGTTTCTCTGTGGGAGACTTTGTGAACTAGGATTCTATGAACAATCAGTGGCGGGACTTCCAGTGGTGCAATGCGCTGGGGCTCCAGCTCTGAGGAGCTGAGGAGCTCTGCACACAAACTAAAAATATGCTTAGTTCTAAGTTTTTTGTTTAATAGATTTCAACTTGTAGTGCAAGGGGCCTCTGATGATCTTGTAACCAGGGCCCCCGAAAATACACTGTTCTGCACTGTGAACAATAGTCATGTATAACAATTAGATATTTTTTGAGCAGGGAAAGAAAATATGGAATTAAGCTGAAAACAAGCTATTGAGTTATTAGCATTTAGTTTTCCAGTTATGATGTTACACCTCGAGCTGGGGTTGTCTGGAATAATTATTGTATCAAGGTTTCTGTTTGTGAGGGGGGTGAGAATTCCTTTTAAATTATCATTAATTAACGTTGCATCAATTTGAATTTAAAATTCTGAAACTTGATCAATGGATTTTCATGCTTCAAAAAAGTTAGTGATTGATCAGCTGTTGAAATCTATCTTGATTTTATTTTGTAGGACATGGTCACGCTATAAATGAATTAAAATTCCATCCGCGAGACCCCAACTTACTTCTGTCTGTGTCTAAAGATCATGCTTTAAGATTATGGAATGTGAAAACTGATGTATGTATTGCAATTTTTGGAGGTGTAGAAGGTCATAGAGATGAAGTTTTGAGTGCTGTAAGTATATTTTCTTCATTATTAAGTTTATTAGTTTGTGTATATCATAGTGTTAAGGTGAATTTTGCAGGATTTTGATCTGGTTGGAAATCGAATTATGTCATGTGGAATGGACCATTCCCTGAAATTGTGGCGCTTAGACAAAGAAACAATGAGAGAGGCCATAAGAAATTCATACCAGTTTAATGCTGCTCGCAGTTTACGTCCTTTTGATTCCCTCAAAGAGCATTTCCCTGATTTTTCAACTAGAGATATTCATCGAAACTATGTTGATTGTGTGAGATGGCTGGGTGATTTTGTCTTGTCCAAGGTATTCACAATTATTTTTCTGTTGATCAATTGCAAGTTTCATCATCGTATGAGAAACTTAATTACATGTTTATTTTTCAGTCATGCGAAAATTGCATAGTGTGCTGGAAACCTGGGCGTTTGGAAGATAAAGAACTTCGAACCAATGATACTAATGTAACCATTATCCACAGATTTGAGTACAAAGAATGTGAAATTTGGTTTGTTAGATTTGCTATGGATTTTTGGCAAAAGGTGTGTATGCAATTTATAAAACATTACTTAGTTTAAAGCTTAGCTTTATTAAAAGATACAGTTCACAATTTCAAATTATAATTAATACTTATACTATTATTTAGATTTTAGCCCTTGGAAACCAAGTGGGCCGAACATTTGTATGGGATCTAGATGTCACAGATCCAAACCAGTCCCGCTGTACGACACTCACACATCCAAGATGCGTTGCTGCAATAAGGCAAACAAGTCTTAGTAGGGATGGTTCAGTACTATTGTGTGTGTGTGATGATGGAACAATATGGCGATGGGATAAAATTGTTTTGTAATATCACTTGAAGATATATTTGTATTATATATTGAATGTAGTCTTAGAACTTTTTAATGAAACATTACTGAAAAGTGTAACACCTTTCCCATTCATAACCCTTATCATTAATTCTGTGTATGCTCATTAATAAAAGTGTCATCCAGTATTAACTCAGCCTTTTTACTTTCTCGTCTTATGAAGTTCTTCATAAGAAGAGAAAGTTATGTAATGGTGTGATGGAAAACGGCGAATATTCATCAGAAAATTCGTTTTTGCCGGGCTCTGGTAACAAAGAAATGATTAAATCCTGTACCTAAATTTAGAAAACAAAATCCTCTAACCCGTGGTGTTGCTAGAAACCATTGGTTGGTTCTTAAGACCGAAAAATCGATTGACGAACGCCCGTCTGTGCTAAATTAAATAGCAGCACCTAAACAATTCAGCCAATATTCTTCAAAACTCATATTCCCCAATCGATCTGAATGATCTCATGGCTTTGTTAATTTCAAACGGATATTTTGATTTTTGAGGGTACTTCACATGAAGTTTCAAAAACATTTTCAATTTTCATCGATTGTTTCTTTCACGTGTACGTGTATGTACAGAGTAATTTATGTAGAAAGTTACGTAATGCTGCGGAAAATCTATTTTGGAGTCCCCTGATACCGAAAATGTTTTGTTTTGTTTTTCTTTCTCGTATACCTACGGAATAATATACTAGTATAGAGAAAGTTATGTAATACCATGCCAAAAACTGCTGATTTTCTGCAGAAAAAATTCATTGCTGGGCTCTGAAAAATCTACCACGTGGTGTAGCCTGAATCCCTGTTTTGTGGGTCCTTGATACCAAAAAACAAATTGAAAGCAAAACACCTGTCTCTGCACACCACTAGTGCCTAAACCATGCATTTTTTTCCAAATTGAAAAAACACCTGTTCATCTGGCTCTAGTTGGTTTTGAAATTTTGAAAAACATTCCTTAAAATTTGAGGGTACTTTTCATGAAGCCTCCCGGACAATTTCAAAATTTTCTCAAAAACTGCTGCAAATTTTTTCTTTAAATTTATTGTGAGAATAGAGTAGAATACACTTATAAGGGTGGTATAGGTCCATTTTTCACGGTTAACTCCAAATTTTCGAAAATTGCAAAAGGTTGCCTATTTCTCGGGGGCTTCCTACAACTACAAAATTGAATGTAGAGATTTTTCCTTAAAATGAAATTTGTTGTCCATAATTTGTTTTATCATTAAGCTCGTGTATCTTTTTTTGAAACTTTTAGTAGTGTTTGCGAAATATTGCAATTTTTAAAATTTACAAAAACCATATTTTCTCAAAAACCGCTCCAAATTCTTTCTTAAAACTTTTGGTAGGGATAGTGCTAAATACACTCAATGAGACAACATAAACGCCTTTTTTTTTTTCTTCCCAAATTTACAATAATTTTTTTGTCTGGTCTCACGTAGCTCATAATTACATTACCGGCCATTTGTTCACATTGTATTTATGTGGACATATGCTATAAATAATGTCAAATAAAATTTGACTGAGAAAATGAACTCAAAATTCCACAGTTTCAGAAACGCTCAAATGCCATTTTCTCAAAATTTGCTCCAAACTTTTCCAATGGATAGTGCTAATTGCACTGTTTAATGTGACGTTAAGTTCATTTTGGTTAATTCTTCTGCTTTTTAAAATTACGCAAATGTATTTTTTTTTTTTTTTTTAATATCTCACACCGTTAATGTGCACATTTCCATCAATTTGTATACTTTTTTTTTTTTTTGTGAGAGGTTATGTTTCAAATTTGGTTTTCTGATAAGCCAATATATTCCTGTGAAATCAACTTCAAATTTTGCAGTTACAGTATCACTTAAACACCATTTTCTCATGAAAAATTTCAGCCGATTTCAAATTTTTCAATGAAAATTCCCATTTAGGACGAAGTTTTACTCTTCTTTCATTTTCTCAAAGTAATATTTCGGTTCTGCTATCAGGGCCGTCTTTGGGTTTGAAAGTACCCGAGGCACTCAGAGATTTCGGGGCCCCTAATTCTTAGTTCAACAAATTACGTTCTGGCGATCATAAGCTATTAAAAATTGAATATTACACAGTTAATAAGCATTTTGATTCCCCTTTTTAAGGTAAGGAAGGATTTGTAACAAAACTAGATAAACGGAATTAAATAGTATCTTTAATCTCTGTATTTTCTATAGTAATATTTTACTAATAACTCTAACAATAGTAACATAATAAAATATGATTAAAAAACAACACAAGCAATATTTACATAATAAGATCTAAGTAAAGAACAACCTAGGCATTTGTCAATGGTACTTTACGTAGTTTCGCACGCACGAAGTCGTCAATTACATCGTCGAAGATCAATTTGTTCAAAATGTCGTACTCAATGTTTAATAAAGCTAACGAAGAGTGTCGTTCTTGAATCATATTACTTCTTAATTCATTTTTTATATACTTCAGCTTTGAAAATGAGCGTTCACCCGTACAATTAGTGACCATTAACGTTAAGAAAATTCTTAACGCTGTTTCAATGTTAGGAAATGTCTCTTCAAGATTCTTTTGTTAACAATGTATACATTTCTGCCAAAGATACGGTGCTGTTTGTTGGATTTTCAATGCGAAGATAATGTTGACATTGAAAACACTCCGCTCTTGTTCATTGACATCTGTGTTATAAAACTCAACAAATTGTTTACATTTATTAGACAATTCTTTCTCATCAATAAGTTTTAATTCTGATAAAAATTGAAATCGTTTACTTAGGGCCAGTTGTACAATCCGAGTTTAAACTCGGGTTATGTCCAGTGGCCGGTTGTACAATTGACGATCAGCACTGAATGCCGTTTAAACTGAAACAGAATTTGAACGGCCGATCTTGAGAGTTTAAACCTCGTTTGAACCGAGTTTTGTCGACTCTCCTTGAAACATAACCTTGAAGTAGTAGCTTGGTGATGACTTATGTCGAAGTAGGTAATATGGAAACTGCACGATTAACCGACGATGAGGATTTTGAAGAATTCGTTTTCAAATACGCGTTTCCGAGACAGCCAAAAATATTTCGTCCTCGTCCAAATCATTTCGAGATGTGGAGGGAAAACGAATTTTTTGACAGATTCCGTCTATCCAAAAACTGCGTAAAACAGATACTAGAGAAGATTCGTCATTCAATATGTTCCCCTACTGGGTAAGTATACCATACATTTCTGAATGAATAGTATTTTGTTATTAGTATTGTTAGTATTATAATTGATATTATTATTATTAGAGTATTGTAAGATCAATGACCAACTTGATCAGGGTTTTTGTCCAGTTTCCTTTCATCCTTTGAGCAAATGCTGACATGGTCCCCTTGTTTTGATTTCTGGACAGTAAATGTAACTTCACTCTGACTCGTCATACACGATTGAAATTGTATAAGTGACTCAATAAATATTATTATTATTATTATTATTATTATTATTGTGGAGAGTTGCCACCTCGAATATCGGAAGACATTTCTGAGCTCTGTGATTGCTTTTCCTATTATATAATTTTTAGCTTTTCAAATGTAGCTTCTTATTCAAAAATTCCCGGTGTGAATAATTTCTGAGAGAGGAATTTCCGGTTTGTTTGCTACTCATTAGTACTAAGAAATGAAAATTCTTATTTTTCCTTTTTTTTTTTTTCTTTTCTTTTTTTTTTTTCTTCAGAAATCATGCTGTAACTCCTGAACAAAAGCTCCTCATAACTCTTCGGTACTATGCTACTGGAAGTTTTGTGTCCGTTGCTGCTGACTTCGGAGGAGTCCATAAGTCCACAGCCAGCCGAATAATTGCTAATGTTACAACAGCATTGGCTAAATTAAGGAAACAATACATATATTTTCCAGAGGAAGAAGAGTTAACAATTGTGAAACAAAAACTTTATGATATCGCAAAATTTCCAAAGTGCATTGGTTGCATAGATTGTACTCATGTTCAAATCAAGTCTCCATGGGGAGATGATGCTGAAATATACAGAAACAGAAAACACTTTTTCTCTCTGAATGTGCAAACAATTTGTGATTCTGACCTCAAAATACTCAATGTTGTTTCAAGGTGGCCTGGAAGTACTCATGATTCTACAATTTTTGCCAATTCGAAAATCAGAAGAAGATTTGAAAGCAGGGAGTTCAAGGATTTGGTGTTAATAGGTGACAAGGGATATGCTTTACGATCATATTTATTAACACCTTTCTCACATCCAACCACAAGACCACAACAATTATATAATGAATCCCTCATCAGGACTCGCAATTGTGTGGAACGAAGCTATGGAGTGTGGAAAAGGCGATTTCCTGTCTTAGCTACGGGCATCAATTTAAAATTTTGTAGTGTTGAAAGTGTAATAGTAGCTACCGCTATTCTGCACAATATAGCATGCCAAATGAAGGAGCGCATTCCTGATGTTACTGATGATGTTAATGATTTAATAGACTTGACTAATTTTACACAACGTGGAACTGAAAATGAGAGGGAAACCACTTCATTTGTAAGAAATGCTTTTGTGAGTTATTTTGAAACATTGTAATTAAAAATATATATTTATCATTAAAAAAATACAATTTAATTTTACATTTAATTTTATTTATTTTGTAATAGTTTCTCTTTCTCCAAAAGGAGAATTTCCATTCGTAATGAATGTTCCTTCTCCCACATTTCCACTTTTGCAGCACTTTCTTTCTCCATCATTTCTATTTCTTTCTTCGCCTTCTCCTTCATTATATTTAATTTAATTGCGTGTTCTTCAACAGCATATTTCATTTGTTCACCAGCAAGCTGTGCTTTGGTTCCCGCCCATTCGCACACACTGTCCTGAGTTTTCATTCTCTTATTTTGTCCCAGGGCTGAGGATTTGCGTTTTCGCAAATCTGCGGGGTTATATTGCCCCCAGTCACCACACTGGCTGGTGGAAGCAACAGGCTCCCAAACACGACTGGTTTTACATGCAGAGGGAACAGGTTCCCGAACACTTGACTCTAAACCACTCCACTCGTACCCATTTGCAGAGCCTGGTTCGATGTTCGGGTCTAATTCAATACTATCTTCCACAATGAAATTTTCCTCCGCACCCCCGTTCTCAAATGCGCTGTCTTCAGAAGCACCTGCATCTGCAACAGCTCCATTCGTGGCACTAGCAGTCGCAGGTACGTCATCATCTTCGGCATCATCGTCGAACTGGGAATTGTTGCCAGTAATTCTCGTTCCCAGAATGTCCATAATTGTGCAGTCAACAGAAGTTGACTGCAGAGCCATTGGGGGCCCACCATAATACTGTATGATTCAGCTCTTCTATCCAATTCACTTATTAATGTGTCGATAATAGGAATATAAGTTTGTAATTTAAATTTTTCTTTGGCAGAAAAGATGACTTCGTCTGTTTCTGAGTCAAAATAAGTTACACGAGAACTTCTGTTTGTTACACGCGAATTTTGATATTCTGAATCGAGAAACTTTTCTTTGGCGATTGTTTCAAAGTTATCAAATTCATGTCTCATGACATGCAAACAATTGATCAATGATGATATCATCTTTGAAGCAACATCCAATGAAAGATTTTCTTTTTGCAACGTTTTGTTCGTTTCATTGACTTTTAAAAGTACAGCACTCCAGACTTCGGTTAAAATAATATTCTCTAATTTTTTCATTTTCTTAGCTATACTGTGGCTTCATTTCGCGTTTCTGTTGGGTTTTCTTTATTATTTTCAATAAATTCCAAAGCTAATATAATCTGAGAATAACCACATTTTAAAGCTGAGACTGCATCGTGTATAGCAGACCATCTAGTATCAGATAAACTTTTTACTACTTGATATTTTCCCAAGAATTTTTTTAATATATCCCAACGATGTGTTGAACCCGAAAAGAAGTTGTACAAGTTGGAAATAACTCGTTGCTGTCACCACGCAACCAGCAGCTTTAGCCCCGACTAAATTCAGCGAATGTCCAGCACAAGGAATGAAAATAGCGTATTCACATAATTGACGCAATCTTGCTTGTAGTCCTGAGTACTAAGTACTCAGTACGAGTACTGAGTACTAGTACGCACCTGACATTCGCGGCATTGTCGTAAGTTTGACCGCGGCAATCATTAATTGAGATCTGATTATTTTCGAGAAAAGCTAAAACCGTATTTGTTAAATATTCGGAACCCTGTTCTTGAATAGATATGAACTCTAAAAACCGTTCAATCGGTGTGTTATCTTTTACATATCGAATCGTAAATGTTAACTGATCAACATGGCTACAATCTGGAGTAGAATCAATACTAATTGAATAATACTTGGCCTGTTTCAACTCAGAAAGTATTTTTAGTTTTACTTGTTTACCCATAATCTCCATAAACTCATTGCAAATGTTCGCTGATAAATACGACACGAATCCTTTTCCTGGATTACCATATTTGTTCAAATGCTCTTTAAGAAATGGATCAAATTTGTTAATTAGTTCTAAACAACCCAAATAATTTCCATTCTGCTGAGAACCAATTATTTCATTATCACCACGAAACGGCAATCCGCGGCCAGCAAGAAATTTGATTGTTTCAACAATTCTAATCAAAACACTTTTCCAATAACTGACTTCTTCATTGAATTCGACAAGTATTGATTTTTTTATTCATTTACACTTGTTGTATGTTTTCATATTTGTATTTAAAATAATATTTTTGTCTAAATGATTGATTCGTTAATATATAATTCTTAAATACTCATAACAAAATTTTAATATAATAAATACTCATAATAAAATCGTAATAAATACTCATAATAAAATCAAATAAATTTTCAACCATGAAACTTTATTATACAAATTATAATATAATAAAATTATACACTTTTTAATATCCTTTAATCAATTTTTATTTGTTTGTTGCTCTATTTTTAAATTCATTAATTATAGTGTTATAGTATTGTTATTTATTAGTTATAAAAATATAATTTTATTAAAATAAATAAACATTGTGGTTCACAAAATTATACATTAAAATGTAATTAAATGTATCTTAAACTTACATTTTTTAGTGTGTTCCGTCGTGCGTTCAAATGATATGATAAACCTTTCAGATGTTAATTATGTAAAGATGTTGTATTTTATATTATACTTATAACACTTAACACTGTATTGCACTTGCTCTTCATTCGATTTCTGACTGCAAACTAAATTCATTTTCAATATTTGCCGATTGCTGCCAAGCAATACGAAGGTCGTTTGATAAGTCTGGTAAATTTCTATGAAAGAGTTGTGCATTGTTAGAAAGAACGATTCTTTGTAGACAGCTGTTTGACTTGGCGACAGACTTCGAAAACTGAACTAATCAAATTATAAGTGACATATTTTATTAATCTCTCGACATTTGTACCATTGATGTTAGAAATATATAATATTACTTTATTCGTGAACATAAATTAATTCAGATGCAGTCTATATTGGTTCCACTCAATATATTTAAGTTAATCAATATATATGTAGTAAATATTACAATTTTTCAGTTTTGTTATATATTTTTTATTGTCTGTGGGGGCCCTGAGGCACGAGCCTAGTCTGCCTGTGCCTAAAGATGGCCCTGTCTACTATTAGGAAACCAAAAAATTGAGAAAATGTCAAAATAATGTACTTTGGCCGGCGATAGATAGCAGCTAAAAAGATGATGGGGCAAAACCTTAAAGCCAATTCACTCCAAGGAAATTAGGAAACTTTACTATGAGAAACTCTCTGCCATTCTGTAGCACCACTAGTTTTTTTCAAAACGTCCGTCTATCCGACAGTCTGTGAACACTACTAGCACCAAAATAATACGTTCGATTTTTTTCAATTTATAGAAACCCTTGTCCATCTGGCTCGAGTCAAAGCTTTGAGATTTTGAAAAAGTATCCTAAAAATTTAGTTGTACTTTCCTTAAAATTTGGGTGTACTTTACATTAAGTCCCTGCGACATTTTCAAACCTCTCAAAATCGGCTCCAAATTTTTTATTTAAATTTCTTGTAAGAATAAACTAAAATACACTTATAAAGATAGCATGAGTCCGATTTTCAGGGTTAACGGGATTTTCGAAAATTTCAAAAGTTTGATTTTTTTTCAGCGTCATCTTACAATTGCAAAATTGAATATAGCGATTTTTCCTTCAAGTAATTTTTTTCTCCCTCGTAAGTTCTTTCAATAAGGTCATTTGCATTTTTTCAAAAATTTTCGTCGTTTTCGCACAATATGTGCAATTATAAAGAATTACAAAAACATGATTTTCTCTAAAACGGCTCCAAATGTTTTCTTTATACTTTTGGTAGTGATAGTCGTATATGTACCCTATTAGATGACAAACGCCATATTGCTTAATTTTGTTTGTTTTTTATTACAAAAATATTTTTTACTTGTTTCTTACTTTGTTAATATTTACATTATATTGATGAGTACACGTGCTTTAATTAATGTCATATAAAATTTGTCGAAATCTCAACTGTGAAAATGACCCCAAATTTCCACATTTTGAGAAACGCTCAAATACCATTTTTTCAAAAATGGCTTTAAATATTTACTTCAAACTCTTCCAACGTATAGTGTATAATATGACTTTGTTTGCGCTGTTTAATATGACGTAAAGTTCACTATGGTGTACACTCTTGTTTTTTGAAAAATTACACATCTTGAAATATTTCTTACGCCGTTAATATACACATTTTCATCTATTTGTATAAACTATTGCGTTTGTGAGTAGTAGTACTTCAAACGAAGTTTTTCGAAAAACTCAATAGATTTCTGTGGAAAAGAGCTTCAAATTTCGCATTTACAGTAACACTTAAAAATTGGCTCCAAATTTTTGAATGAAAATTGCCATTCAGGAGAGGTTTTACTCTTCTTTAATATTCTTACAGTAATATTTTGGTTCCACTGTTAGGATCCCAAGAAATTGAGATTTTTTTTTAATGGAGTTTGGGTGGTGACAGATGGCAGCTGGCAAGAGTATAATAATACTAATAATAAAATTGTCTTTATTTGTGGCGAGGCTCAGGCCTTAAGGCCTGCTCTTCCGCCTAACCAGTTTAATTAATTTACAGTTTTAAAAATTACAGTTGAGGCGTTCGGATGTAATTAATATTAACCGACTTTTCATGTTGCAGAAGAAAAAAATCAATTTGTGACTACCATCAAATGAATTTATTGTCATTTTTTGTTTATTCTTGAAATTTTGCAAAATGGATAGACATGATGTGAGAAACATTCTTAAAAAATGAGATAAAAAAAACTTATTCCACTTAGAATCAATAATTCAAAATTCGCCCGAAATGTCAGTTGTCATTACCCGACATGCCTCAACTGTGAACAATAAACAAAAAAAGGGGGTTTATTTTACATTTACGTCTGGGATCCAATACTAGGGACCATCCCGGCATACGCCTTAAGCGAGTGAGTAAACCCAGAAAAAAAACCTCAATCAGGATGGCGGCTTAAGGCCGAAATATTGAAAGGAAGAAATATCAGGGCTGAGAGTGAAAAACAAAAGAAAAGGGGAAGAGAAGAAAATAGAGGTGGACAAGAGGAGATTATAAAGAAATGATAATGGAAAGGATACAGGGGGATCAGAAGAGAAAATATAGTACATATAATTTTACAATTACATAACAGGTAGTGCTTGATGACATATACAATACATAATCTCAATCAAAAATATGGGAAATTACCACATTAATCATTAGGTAAAGGCACTTACAAAAGGATATCTTACAGTTTAAAATACATAAAGTGTCAATAAAATAATAGTGTGACTGCTAATTTTCTTTGTAACAACAATAGTAATAAAATATATTAATAATAATAATAAAAGTGACAAACATCATAATTTCAGAAACATTTGTAAGCTGTAGCTTTACATAATATTTTCTTATTTTACTTTTAGAAATCTATTACATTATAGTAACAAAGTTGTATTTTAGATATAGCTATGTAATTTCTCTAATTTTAAACATTGTATCAGCGGTAATAGGATTAGCTTTTACTGTATCCTGAAGTAGGAAAGGAGTGGGAAGAAATAATTTCGAAAACATGACTTAGAAAGAAACAAAAAACAACGGTGTAACATGCAGGATGATATGTAATAAAGGGATCGTGGTCATTGTTTCAGAAAGTAATTAAGATAAAATTGCGGATAGAACAGAGAGCGTGTGTAAACTACATTTCATTGTTTTTTTATCGAGACACCAAGTTGAGTTTTGAATTTTCTAAAGTTGCGAATTCTCTTAAGATGTGTAGGTAGTGAGTTCCAGTTTCGAATTATTGTGACAGTGAAAGATTTACTGTATGACACAAGTGTTGTGTCGAGGTATGCACAGCAATAATGCCGAACGCGATCGCTCTAGTGTTAGCATTTTGAAGTTCTTAGACGTGTGTTTGAAGGCCGTTATACAAGCTTTTATGGAGAAGCAAGAGGCTATGCAATATTCTTTTTTCAATAGAGCTAATTTTTGTCTGTCTGTAGTACGCAGATACGTGATCGTACTTACGAAGATCGAATATGAAACGAATGCATACGTTTTGTGCTGTTTGCAACTTCCGTTGTTGCTTGGTTTTTAAATCAGTGAGCAAGAAATCACAGTAATCGAAATGGGGCATAATTAGTAAGGTAATCAGGTTCATACGTGTGTTTATAGGAAGTAGTTCTCGTACGCGTTTTAGGGAGTGGAGGTTGTAGCAGATGCAGCATTGTGAGGTGCCGTGCTGCGAGTGCGACTACATACGGGGATCAGAACGGGTTTCAGGGGATTGTTTGCCTTTAGGGGAATGATAGACAATATGCACTGAGAATGAATATAAATTTAATTGCATGATAATTATGAATACAATTGAATTTGGTTTATAATAAGCCGGAGGACCATTGAAAGTTTATGAAGTTACTGACTGCTCTTCTTTCTTGAAGTACACTTGGATTAGCTTACTTACAGTTTGTAGCAAGGAAGGCACCAACCCAAATCACTCGGCTGAGTGTGTCGCTGTCCGGGCTGAGGTAGGCTCCAGGCAGTTCGGTGGTGCGAACTGGCATGGGCGCGGACTCAGATGACCGGAGCTGGTGGTGGAGTTTGCCGTGAATTCGGCCAGGTGGCGGCTGCGGCCCACGAGTGGCACGAATTTGAGGCAGGTTGATATGGCCGTACTAATCGCCTTGATAGGCGAAGCAGGAACAGCCGACCTTGATGAGTTTTGCTAGTCAGTCAGTTTAAACAAGTTCGGAGCAATGTAGTTAGAGAAGTTCTGTTTAGTCTGTTCTGTCTGTTCTCTCTCGTCTCCCTCATGTCTTCGTCTGTTTGTTCCCCTTCTGTGTTCTGTCGTCTCTTTTGGGAGCGAAGACGCAGTATTTATTATATTGCGGGTGTGATTGAGGTCGTGGAGGGGAGAGTCACGTGGCTGTGACTTGGGCCTATGGTAAGGCGGGAAAGTTCGAAGTGCCCGCGATCGGCTCCCTATTCGTGATGCGCCATCGGGCCTGGGGCGAGGAGTGTCACGTGACATTGGCGGCGATCAGAAGCAAAGGCGGTGGCACGTGGGGTGCCCGCGATGGCGGCCCGTTTGTTTGAGATTTTTCGAAGTGCAGCGGCGTGCTGGCATGCACAGAGAGCGACTTGTGAGAGGTTGGTGAAAGTAAGCTCTTAATAGTGGGTGGCCGCGCGGGAAGACAGCTTTTAAGGGCTGCGCCTTGGTGGCGAGATTGAAAATTTGATCGCGAGATTGAACAGAGGTCTTTGAAGACTTTTTGACAAATCTTACTGATATGCGTAGTCCAGCTGAGAGTCCTGTCTATATGAATTCCTAGGTTCTTTACGTCGTTACACCAGGGTAGAGGGGAGCCATTTCTACTAATGGACGGAAGGGTTTTCTCTAATTTGTTGATGGCGTTATGGGATCCTATCAGTAAGCTTTGGGACTTATTTGGGTTTAATAAAAGTCCTAGGGCTGCGGTCCATTTATTGAGAGCATTTAGGTCCTCATTTATTTTCTGAACTAAAGAGTTAAGCTCCGACGGATGTCCGCTGACATAGAGTTGAAGGTCATCTGCGTGCATTTTATAGCGACTGTATTTAAGACATTGTCCTACGTCGTTTACGTAAATTAAGAATGCTAAGGGCCCTAGAACTGTTCCCTGTGCAATACCCCGGGCGGTTCTAATGGCACTGGATCGGTTTTCACCTGATACTACGACTTGTTGACGACCTGAAAGATATTGTGAGAACCACCGTATCGTGGGTTTAGCGAAGCCCAATGCTTTCATTTTCTCTAGCAGGATATCACGATCGACCGAGTCAAATGCTTTACTGAAATCTAAGAGAATAAGTATTGTTACTTTACCGTTGCCAATGGCGATTCTGGCCTCTTCAATTAAGCTTAAAAGCACAGTTCCTGTACTTCTGCCTGATCGGAAACCATGTCGATGTTCACTTATGAGATTTTTGCTGTCTAAATAGTTCGTAATTTGATGTCATGCATTTTTTTCCAATACTTTAGAAATTGTAGGTCTGTACTCAGGAGGATTTGTTGATTTAGGAAGAGCATGGACAAGTGCAGTTTTCCAAGAGGTCGGATAAATTCCACTTACGAGAGAAAAATTTATTATATCTGTTACAATGGGATATATTATTTCGGCAACAAGTTTCAGTAATTTGGCATTAATATTGTCTACTCCGGAGGCGCTTGATTTTAGACTGAATAGTTTTAAGGACGTCAATATGACTTGTAGACGCGACGAAAAATTCTTCTGGAGTATTTCTAGAATGGAACTGTAAGTTTGATAGAGTCATGTTTTTTAATGAACTTTCGAAATGGGGAGCCATATTAGCGAAACGTTGGTTTAGGGAGTCTAGAGGTATATCAATTTGAAGCGGTGCTGATCTGCCTATGCCAAGAGTGTGTAGAGATTTCCATATTTGTTTCGAGTCGCCATTTGTGCCCAAAACTTTGTGGTAATATTCACATTTCGCGTTTCTCAATTTTATGTGTAACAACATTTCTTAATTTTTTGTATTTAAATCTGTCGTTTTTGCATTTTGAATTTCGAAAAATTTTGAAGGCAGCGTCCCTTTGTTTCATTAAGCAACATATTTCATCTGTTATCCAAGGTGCCGGCGGACGTGTTGCACGAGCTTTCCTTACGGGAATGTGTCGATTAATCAGTTCCGTCAATTGATGAGTAAAAGTATTTACTTTTCTATCCAACGAACTTTCTTGAGAGACAAGATGCCAGGGCATAGACATACCGTCACAGAGAAATAATTCAAGATTGAATCTTTTGAAGCCGCGGTATTTGAAAACTGTTGGCGTATATCTAGGGCATTTCATATTGTATGAGACGTATACGAGATCGTGTTTAGATATTCCAGGAACTGGTGATTGGCCATGGAATTTCACTTTGTCATGATTCGATACAACGATATGATCTATCCAAGTATCTGTACTGATTGTATGGTGAGTTACATTTAGTGGTAAGATAGAAAGATTCATTTCGCCAAAAATACGTTTGAATATGTCGGCATGCGACGTAGATTTCAGAAGCAAGGATCAGATTCAGACGGAGTTGCTTTGCTATATGAAATGGAGAATAAAGAGAGTATAGTGGAAAGAAAACTAGTAATTTGACAGTACGATTTACTATTAAGAAAACGATCGAAAAGAGAATACCAGGAAAGCGATAGTATAAAATACAATACTTATCTTTGAGCTTTTAAGTTGCGACGACTGGGCCCGTGCTGTACACTGTGCCGTTGACCACAGTATGTGGTAAGACCGAAAAGTTGGACCAGACCCATCAGTCATATGTCACTAGATCGGCCGGAAGTTGACCTTATTTGAATTTTGACCGCGACGCCATATGCAATCGTATTTTCACCAACGCGCTCTGTCGGTGAATCTGTGAACTACTCATTTTGAGAGTTTGGCGCGACTGAGGTGGTTGATTCAAACGTGTTTGACGGAGGCGTTTGATGAGCTTGCTTCTGCCCTGACGAGCGTTTGCTGTGTGCTGCTGTTGCTAGCGACAGGTGATTTCGAGTGTGGGAAGAAATCTGCGGTTTTGTAAAGCCGAAGTGTACAAGAAGCTGTTGGGTGCCCAATTGCACCAATTCGAAACCAAAATTAGCCGTTAAAACGCGGCTGTTTGAATTTCCAAAAAATGTGAAAAAGTGAGTGTATTTTTCGTATCTTACGTTTCTGGGTAGTTCAGTCATGTAGTTTGTTCATTAACACAGATTTTTTATTATTCTTTTGTTGAATTGTGTCAGTAAAATCTATATATATAAAAGAAAGTCGTGTTAGTTACACTATTTATAACTCAAGAACGGCTGAACCGATTTGGCTGAAAATTGGTGAGCATGAAGCTTAGAGCCCGGAGACGGACATAGGATACTGTTTATCCCGTTCGACAGCGTTCCTGTGTGAGAACGCACGTTTTTGCACGTTTTCGCACGTTTTCGCGTGATTTCGCATGTTAGCGGTCATTGTTGCCTGTTGTAACTCATTGTTGTAACGCAGCACTGATAAAAGAAGGCGATAATTATAGCCGCCTTTCGTTCGCTGTTATCTATATATATAAAAGAAAGTCGTGTTAGTTACACTATTTATAACTCAAGAACGGCTGAACCGATTTGGCTGAAAATTGGTGACCAGGAAGCTTAGAGCCAGGAGACGGACATAGGATACTGTTTATCCCGTTCGACAGCGTTCTGTGTGATAACGCACGTTTTTGCACGTACGCAGTGCAACAAGGATAGTACAGTTTATCACAGTGAGTGCGACGCGAGAAAAAGATGGGACCGGCTGTTAAGGCGGAACAGAGTTCGCCGGGTCAGCTAGTATATATTTATATTTGGTAAATCCGGAGTTTAGGGTGGCACGGTTCCTTTGATTCACTGGATCGGTTCATTAGAAGAGAATCGACTCCATGAACTGAATCCTTGTTTATACGTAGTAGTCGCGTGTAAGATTTATTCCACGTAAGATGTGACCCAGAGAGCTTGGCAATACCAACCTCCCGTAAACCACCCGCCATACATACTACATTGACTTAGGGACTTTTGATTACCCTTTAGGGTGGAGAAAGTAGGTGCCAACCCCAACGTAAATTCCCGACGTAATGGAAATATAGCTGCCAGGGACTTTTTCTTGGCCGGAGAATGGCATGCATGCGAGCGAAATGAATTTGTGCCAACTTCAACGGTTTCAACCAGCAAAGCGTTGTGTGGAGATTGTGAGCTTATGCGAGTGCGCCGCATCCCGCACTTGCGTGCTGAAAAAGCAATTTTTTTTGCGTTTCCAGTGCGCGAATTGTTTCCCAAGGGAAATCTTATTGTGTGCTGTGCTTGACATTTTTAGAAATGTCAGGTAATTCTAGAAATAACTCACCAGTGAAGCAGAAGGGGAAGTGGATTTTATCGAGTGGTGAAAGGCAGGTCCTTCTTAATGTTTATAAATACAAGAGCGAGAAAAATTCTCGTAAAGAAGTGAAACTTCCTGAGAGCAGTGTCATTGCAAAGGTAGCTGTAATTGTGGGGGTAAGCCATCAATGTCACAATAATTATTGACTTTTTATTGCATGCCTCAAGAACGTCTTCACAATGAACATGTGTGTGTGAATCATAATTATTTTATTGAAATATATTCATATATTACAGAGACCTTATACAACTCTGGCAAGCGTTATTAGGGATTATAAGGCAGGAAAATGTATTCAAACTCCAAGCAAAAAGAGGAAGCGTTCACGACCTGTGAGAGATTCAGCTGATGGATTTGCAAGAGAAGCTATTAGCAGATATATTTACCAGGAAGCTGATAATGGTAAGATATTTTATATTTAGAGGAATGATGAAGTATGTGGCTCACTTTTTGAAGACTTTATAAAGACCTATTCATTTGCAACAGGCAGGAGACTCTCACTTACAGATGTTTGGCAGTACGTGAAGGAAAATTATGATATTTTTTTATTTAGAGGGTCACGCACAACATTGTTCAGAATTATTAAGGAAATGGGTTTAGCATGGAGGAAAGGAGACCCAAATATTCGTATTTGGGAGTCAAATGAAATAATTGTAAAGAGGTTATATTTTGTGGCAGACTATATGAAAAATAAGAGAAGTCAAAACCCAAAAACTGTAGTGTACCTTGATGAGACATGGATCTATATGAATGGTAAAATAGCCCTTTGAAAATGTATATTACTGAAAATATATATATTAAATGTATATTACTTATGAGTAAAAATTACAAGAAAAAAACATAATTTTCATTAGGTTCAACTACTTATTCATGGCAACTACCAGGCACCAGTAAAGGAGTAATTAGAAGACCACCGGAGGGAAGGAGGCTAGTTGTGGTTCATGCAGGAACGAGAGAAGGTTTTGTACCAGGTACAAATGTTTTCAGTTTTAATGGCAATAATTATGTACAAACTGAGGCATGTGTACGAAGCATGACATTTTGTAGGTGCTGGTCTGATATTTGCTACTGACCTAAAAAGGGGGCAAGATTATCATGGAGCAATGAACAGTTCTACTTTTGAATCCTGGGTTAAGAAACAACTGATTCCTGGCATTCGCAATTTAAGACCTTGCATCATTGTCATGGATAATGCTTCATACCATTCAAGGCAGGTAGAGAGTCATCCAACAACAAAGTGGCGAAAGGATCAACTGATCGTAAGTATCAGAAATGAAATGAAAGTATTGTGCTTAATGAAATAAGTAATTTAACCAAAGAAAATAATTTTTAGGAATGGCTGAACCAGCGAGGAGTACGAGTGCCAGAAGTTGCAAATAAAATCTCACTTGCTGCCCTGGCGAGCCAACATTGTGAAAGGATAAAAAGGTACCACGAGATACATATCAGTGCATTAAAGAATACATTTCATTAATATTTTGCATCATATTATCTTGTTCTGTTGCATCATTGTAATAAAATATTAAAATATGTATTTTAAATATGTACAAATATATACATCTACACTTGTGATAAATAAATGATATATAAATCTAATAAATAACTGACCTCAGCAATGTATTGGTAAAGGTATGTAGTTGATGACATGCTCGCTGCAGAAGGGCACACAGTTTTGAGGCTGCCACCATATCATTGCAAATTCAATCCTATTGAACATGTGTGGGGCATTTCAAAAGGGTACTACAACAAAACTGTATGTGAAAGGCCAGGGCAAGGAATGGAGAGAACTAAAGCTGTGTGGAATGAGGCACTAAATCAGGTAAAGTTTTCAATACACCATTATAGAAAAATAGTAAATATATGACAACAGTTATGATTATAATTTTTTTCAAAATTAGTGAAACAATAAAGTAGAAAATTATGGTATGGCATTAACAGGTCACACCAGAAATTTGGAAGAATTCAGTGGAACATACAGAAAAAAGTATTGAAGAGTATTATGAAAGAGAGGCAGTGGAAGAAGATTATGAAGAAATAGTTGTAAATTTGAGCAGTGCTAGTGGAACTGACACAGCTGAAGAAGGCACAGGAGAGGAAGGAGACACAATTCCATTTGAGCCAATCCCAGGAACATCTTCAATGTGAAATAATTAAAACAAAATTAGAGATTCCACAACTTCATCTCACGAAACATCTGACATATTAATGCAACCACCCACAGTTGTTAGAGAACATGTTGGGACCTCCTGTGCAACAGAACAGGTAAGAACTGGAAAATACTCCATTGAGAGTTGAAGAGAATTTCATTTCATTAACACATTCTCCCAATTTTCAGTCAATTGTTCCTGCCCGTGCTTCAGTTGTGTGTTGGGATCGAGTAGGTTTGCAAATGTGAAAACAGTGAGTAAGCATTAAAGCGTTCGGAATAAAAGTGATTTTCTTGTAAAATATGTTACCGAATATTTCAGATGTGCCTCAAATTATAAAACTCCTGCCCCAGTAAAGCAACCACTAAGTCAAGATGAAGAAAAAATTTGGTTACACTGTGCCCAGGAAAAGGTATAGCTACACAGTACAAGATTATGGAATTATGGTTATTGCAAGTTGTTACATTAATATTATTACATTACAGTCAATTGTTCCTGCCAGTGCTTCAGTTCTGTGTTTGGATCGAGTAGGGTTGCAAAAGTGAAAACTGTGAGTAAGCATTAAAGCGTTTGGAATAAAAGTGATTTTCTTGTAAAATATGTTACCGAATATTTCAGATGTCCCTCAAATTATAAAACTCCTGCCCCAGTAAAGCAACCACTAAGTCAAGATTAAGAAAAAATTTGGTTACACTGTGCCCAGGAAAAGGTATAGCTACACATTACAAGATTATGGAATTATGGTTATTGCAAGTTGTTACATTAATATTATTACATTACAGTCAATTGTTCCTGCCAGTGCTTGAGTTATTTGGTTTGGTTCGAGAACCGTTGCAATGTGAAATTAGTGAGTATTCCCAAATAGTGTAGAGTAATTGTCAAACACTAGTGACAAATGAAATTCAATCTTACAGATGTGCCATGTAATTATAAATCTGCTGCCTCCTGAAAGCAACCACAAAAGTCTAGTTTGTGTACAAGTTTTGGTCACACTGTGCTACGGAAAAGGTATTGCTTGAATTTACTTGATTATGGGTTTGTGATAATTGCAGGTTGTAAATTAATATTTTTAAATTACAGTCAATTGTTCCTGCCAGTGCTTCAGTTTTGTGTTTGGATTGAGTAGGGTTGCAAAAGTGAAAACTGTGAGTAAGCATTAAAGCGTTTGGAATAAAAGTGATTTTCTTGTAAAATATGTTACCGAATATTTCAGATGTGCCTCAAATTATAAAACTCCTGCCCCAGTAAAGCAACCACTAAGTCAAGATTAAGAAAAAATTTAGTTACACTGTGCCCA